>JABFPM010003234.1:0-14744 GCA_022817325.1 Idris sp. 1 HC-2018
TATATATATATATATATATTTTTTTTTTAATTAATTCAATTCTCATTCCTGCAATGCAAATTTTACAGTATAAAAACGAAATTATTTTTATGAATCGCAGTGAAACTGTCTTATTGACTAGAAGTTATATTGAAGCCACCATGGGTTTGATTAAATTTAATACTATCTGCTCACTTTATTAAGCTTTTGTTTTTTGCGTTGCTGAGCAACTTTTGATCGCAGTTTTGTTAACGTGTTTGTTGAGAATGATCCAGGAATTTTAAAAATACTCTGAAAATATAAATCAAAATGAATACAAAATTAGTAATAATAAATGTAAATTTGAAAAATAAGTTTACCTTCATAAATTCATGACATTGGAGTACAATGCTGTCTTTTGTGATTCCTTTGAAGCAGTCTGCTAAATCGGAAAACTCTTGACAAGCCAACAAACTTTCTTGATTACGCTTTATAAGAGTTAGCGCCACTCTGAATATGATTTTGTTGCCCTCATAAAACAAGCAATCCCAAATTCTTAAAGTCGTCTGCAATGATATTAAAATTAAGTATTTAAATATTTCATGAAATAACCAAAAATAAAGTATATTTACTGTCTAATTATAATAAAAATAAGAGTTGAAATGTTTGCGTACTTCAATAGGTAAAACTTCAGCAAACAAACAGATGAACCATTTAGTCGTGATCACTGCCCAAGGTAGTCCTAAATTTGTAACGTGTTGGTAAACATCGGGCATTTTTATACTATTAATAAAATATAATTATTAATAAAGTATAAAAATTAAAAAATTTATTTTTCTACAAAAAAAAGGTAAGTTATTAATCAACCTGACTAATTCTGCAAGAACATCGATATCCGTAAGCAAGCCTTCCATTTTCGGAGTGTAATAGTCTGGTAAAATATTTTCTATTAAAACTTTTAACAACCAAAAGGCATATTCCTCATTTTTCGTTACTAACAATAGTAAACCTGCTATATAATTTAATCCCTGAAATCCAAAAATAAAAAATTATCAATATTTTTGTTGAAACTTATTTGAATTAAATTTAATTTTAAGAAGATTCAAGTTATTGTAAATACCTGACAGTATCCTACAGTCACATTGTGATGTGCGAATGCTAATAAAATATTGTACAGCTGATGTTGCTGATTTTCAATATTGTTGAAGAATATATTATCAGGAAAAGTTCTCGGTAGGTCCATTTTGATGATTTCCGCGACTTCGGCATTATGAGGCCCATCAAGAAGCCTTTGATACAAATCTGGAGATGCATTTCTCAGTTCTTCTCCGCCACTCACAGCCAGCCATACCTGAAAATTGTAATTTTCAAATTTATTCTACTTGATTATTTAGTTTTTATTTTTAGTATCTAATCAAAATTCTTAACACATATTGAAAGTGCCATATCTTATAAATTAATATTGAGTTGATGCACATTATGAATATTAATATTTAAAATTTTCTAAGCAATGTGAAACTAATTGAATAAGCATTTAATAAAAAAAACTTCAGATCAAATGTCTTGAAATGTTTAAAAAAAAAAAAACTTTTATTTAAAAAATTGTAAAATAATATTTCTAACTTTATACCGTTCCTCTGTGTTCGCTAGGAATTCCCTTTCTCACGTATCTCTTGATGGTGACATTTCTTTGGAGGGATTTACCATCGCCAATAATATCTGACCATTTTTTGGCTCTTCTTGCTAATACTTTTAAATATTGTGACATAAATTCTTCGTATGACTCGTAATTGAAATCTTGAGGCCGTTCAAATCCATACTCATCGACATTGCTGAGAACAAAAATTAAAAACCAATTTAATAAATTAACAAGAATTTTAGCATATTTATTAACAATTTAAAAAAAAACGCTGATGAAAATTGAATATAATTTTTTTCATTGGAGTTTAATTTCAGTTTTTATTTTATCTTGAAATTTTATTCAATTTAATACAAAAAAGTAAAATAATTTGTTTAAATAATAAATAATGTTATTTTAAACATTGAAGTGTTAACAGTTGTCCCAAAATTACACGACAGATCACTTTTACAAGCCTATTTGTATAAATTAGTCAACTGGAGTTTGTTAAATTATGTACACTGGTGGGTGTACTTCACAACAATTATTATAACCTCCAAACAAACGGCTTTTCTCGGAGCACCCATTTCATCGTACACTGAAAAAATATCTTTCACTGCAAAATATTTTCTCAGTCATTAAAAATCACTGTTTCAAATTTGACATTCACAAGTTGAATGAAAATGTTCAATTTACCTGAAGCAAGAAGCGGCCATAACACGAACGCAACACCAAAGTAAAAGGGACTGTTTTGATAGCGCGCGAGGTGTGTGTCAACTTTTAAATCACGTTAACCGGGATTAGTCATATTAATATGTCAATAAAACAATTAAAAAATGAAAACATTTTTAAATTAAGCTTTACTTTCATAAAAATGTATCTTTATTATCTTTAAACTGTTACTATCATTATTGTTGCTGCCAGATAAAAATAAAAAAATAATTGTAAACTCAAAAATATTTATTTGTTGGTTAAAGTTTTACATAAACAATTTGTTGATTTAAATGTCAAAATACAAAGTTTATTTTCTTCTTGAAAGTTCAAAATCGTGACATATATAGTATATAATATATATAGATATGTAACTTTGTTGTTTGGCATATTTAAAAAGACACTTTTTCCCGCCAGTGGTCTTCGTCTGTCGTCGCGACAGTGATCGGCAGCACACAGCACATGGAGACGCAGAAGTAAAATGGCGTTAACCATCCCGTGCGTAGCTGGTAAGCCTCAAAATGCCCTTATTTTTGTAAAAAGCCGCCGTGATCGCGTGAATTTTCGTTACCCCCGAGTGCGCTTAAATTTTTTCAACAAAACTCCAAAACAACCGCTCATTTTCAACACAAAAACACCGCAACAGACTGGCTGCCCTATATTCCTCCGCCAGCGTGCCGATTAACTTCTACTGTCGAGCGTGTTAACTCAGTCACAAAAGTTATGGCAAAAAATCGCCGTGCCTGGGAGGATCCGCGGACCATAAAAAAAGCAAACTTTTATGCAAAAAGCTGCACGCAAAGCATGTCTGTCAGCCGTTTTTTCTGACATGTTTTGGTTAAAAACACTTGCACTCGCATTTTCGTTAGATAACTTGTGCAAAGATAACAGTCAAATTTGATGAGGAAAAAAATAGTTGCTTTTATTTTTAGAACTGTGAAATTCTTTTTCTTCCTTCTTGTTTGTTTTTTTGTTTCTTTGATATAATAACACACAATTAACAAACAGCGTTAAATGCCTTTTGTTTACTTTTTGATTGAAGCACATTTTTAAGCACTATTTACAATCTGGTGTACAATTTTTAAGGGTTGACTTTTTTTAAGAAAGTTTTTTTTACAAGTTTTAACTTTTTTTTCTCTTAATTAAGTGTATTTTGAAAAGTTGAATTTTTTAACAGGATTTGAATGCTTTTTTAGACAAGTTTAATTTTTTTTTTAATTGTTGTTATGTTGATTTAAATTATGTTCTAGATTTAATTATATGATGAATAAATTTAATTGATTTTCAGTGCGTGGTTCGACTGGCATCAACTTGAGTCAGGGTCCTCCAACTTATGAGACTGTATCTGCGTTTACCAAAGATGACAGCAAACAGTGCAAGGCAATGCTGTTCAGCCCAAATGGCAAGTACTTTGTCTGGGCGAACAAAACGAACGTACGTGTTGTCTTGTGCGAAACGTGGAAGGTCATCACTGATATTTCAAAACCTAAAGTCAGCTTTCTCAAGTTTTCCCCCTTGGATAACTATATCATGACTTGGGAATCTTATACAGGTAATTTGATTTTACTTTTTTTTAAGAACATTAAATTCAATGATTAAACTTAATGTACGATTATTTTTAGTTTCACAAAACGCCACTCATGGAAGTCCCAACTTGAACATCTGGAAAGCCGACAGTGGAGAATTAGTAAAAGCGATTATTCAAAAGAAATACGATTGGTATGCTGGCTAATTTTGTTTTATTCAAAATTTAAGTTATCTTGTTTTATTTTTTTGTCATAATTAATTTTTTATCTTAATTGCAGGGAACCCGAATGGTCGAGTGACGAAAAACTCTGTGGAATGTTAATCAACAATGACATTAATTTTTACGAAGACGGAAATTTCGATAAAATTGCCTACAAATTTAACACCGCCAAAGTGAAGCATTTCAGTATTTCACCAGGAAAAGCTCCTTATCATGTTCTCTGTTACTTGCCTGGTAGTTATTTGATGTTATAATATAATATTTAAAAAATAGTTCACTTGTTTGTTTTAAACAATGAGGTTATGTGGATCACAAAACTTAGTTTTGCTTAATATATACTTGTTTAACTAATTTTAAAAAATATTTTAGCAAAATGAATAATTTTTTAATTTCCAAAAATTGGGGAAAAATTCAATTGAATGATTTTTATTTTTAGGAAAGCCCGGTCAACCATCTCTTGTTAGACTGTTCCAATATCCGAAATTTGAAATATCGCAGGCAATAGCCAGCAAAACCTTCTTCCAGGTGCGCATTTAAAAAAAGATTCTGTAAACGAAGAATTTTATATACAAGATGAAATTAAATAACAATTTTTCCATTCTTAGGCCGACAAAGTTTCTATATTCTGGAATAAAATAGGCAACAGTGCCCTGGTGATGACGAGTACAGAAGTCGACAAAACTGGCGCATCTTATTACGGCAAACAAACGCTACATTATATTTCAATAAAGGGAGAAACTTCCCTTGTTTCGCTCAGTAAGCTTTTTTAATTTGTTAAAGAATTTTATTCTATGTTTTTTTTAATTTTATTGCATCTACGACATTTTCAAGTTGAATTTTAATTAATATGAAATTTCATTGCAGGTAAAGACGGTCCTATTCACGAGGTCACTTGGTCTCCGAAAAACACCGAATTTTGTTGTGTTTACGGATTTATGCCTTCTAAAGCGACTCTTTTCAATCAAAAGTGCGAGCCAATCTTCGAATTCGGAGTCAAACATCGAAACAGCATTTACTATAATCCACATGGAAACAATATCCTTTTGCAATATGTTTTAAAACGAAAAAGAAAAACTTGTTGTTTTCAAAAACTAATTTTAAAATTTGTCGAAATCTAAATCATAAAAGTCCTTAACTCCGGTGAACTTTTATTATTAGCTGGTTTTGGAAATCTGCAAGGTAACGTTGAAGTTTGGGACATGATCAACCGAAAACTCATAGCTACAACGGTGGCGTCAGACACCACACTTCTGCACTGGTCTCCAGATGGCGAACATTTTATGACCGCCACAACTGCACCAAGACTTCGTATAGGCAATTGGTAATTCAGACAAAAATAAAATAAAAACATTCTTTATTCATATACTTGCAGTTTGAAAAAAAAAACCTATTTTAATGATTTAAATGTGCTTTTTCAGTTTTAAAATCTGGCATTACTCTGGTACACTACTCTACGAACGACCTTGGAATGTTCAAGAAGAACTCTGGGAAGTTCAGTGGCAAACCTTTCCGGAAAACACATTTTCACAAAAACCTATTTCTTACAAAGCCGTCGAGGGGATTGCTCCAAGTCAACCTCAAGCTTCAAAACAAGTTTACTTGCCGCCATCAGCTAGAGGACGCCAACAAAAATTCAATTTGCACGACGACGAAGACTTTTTTGATCGTAAATAAATTTAATTTTTTGTTACTGATTCAAAAAGAAAACAAACATATTTGTAACAATGTAATTTTTTTAGCTACTAAAGCAAAAAGCCAACCATCAAAAGCAACGATAAAACTGAAAAAGAAAAAAGAAGCTAAAAAAGCGAAAAAAGAGCTCGAGGGCGGTTCTTCCCAGGTGCAGCCTAAGAATGCTGTTGTCAATGGTCAGACCAACAGCGTGCAGCCAAAATCATCCAGCACAACTTCCACAAGCGTCGATCTCACGGACGACCCGGAGAAAAACAAAAAAATAAAGAAAATTAAAACGGTACTTTTATAATTTTTTCAAATATTAATTAATCAATTTTTCCATTTAATAATTTATAAAAACTTGTTGTTTTCCCTAGAAATTGGATCAAATTTCAAAGCTGAAAGAACAGCAGCAAATGGGCAAACAATTGGAAATGAATCAACTGGACAAAATTAAGAAGGAAGCCGAACTGACGAAAGAACTGCAGGAATTGATATTGTGATGTTATTGTTGGCTCATAATGACAATAAAACAAAAGTCGTGCGAGGTCACGTGACTCGACAGACACCTTTTTGTACATCAGACATCGTTTTTCGAATCGAAAACTTGCATGTGGACACGATAAAACTATATATTTATATATATATCTACGTATAAATGAAATAAAAATTATTTATATATATATATATATACATATATATATATGTATAAAAGAATAAAAAAAACCCGTTTTTGTTGTAACAAAAAAAGAGGAATCAGTGCGGAAACAACGTCAATTTTAAACATGAAGCTTGCACTCCAACGAAGTATCCACTGTAATTAACTCCCCGAACGATTCCTTCGTGGATCTCAATTTTATAACGATCTCGCAGCGAGGAATGATGAGCGTTGTTTTTCTTTTTTTCTGAAAATAAAGTCGCGGAAAAATTATTTGCATTGTAAAAAAGATCCATTCAGATTTGTTTTGTCTATAGTTTTATTATATATATAAAAATATATAATTCCACGATTTTATTTTCATTTTGGTAAAAATGGCGTGTTTTAAATAATTCGTCGCTAACGAATAACAAAAGTAATAAAAAAACTATAAACAAAATCACGAAGAATTTTTATGACATTAAATTAAGGATAAAAATCGAGTCTGAATACATGACGAGATCCTCAAAAAGTGTCCAATACTAAAAAATCCGTTTTTTAATATAATGTTGAAAAGTAGATACATACAAAAACACTCCACTCTGCCGGAATTTTACTGTAAAAACAAAACATAAAAAATTATAACTGTTGTTTTCTTGTAACATGAATTTCAAACTTTTTAGCTAATTAAATGTTGAGTGCAATCGAAAGAACTAAAAACTAACGTATGGTCGCGCGACAACTGCAATTGTAAATACACTGCAATGTGAATTAGAATTTTTTCGTGGGTCAAAGTTTAAACTAATTTTAAGGATATAATTAAGAAGATCAAGGAGGAATCAAACCAACTATAAAAAAAAGTTGCGAAGGTTTTTGGTGCAAAACTTGTGAGGAGTTTTGTTACTCTTATGAAAAAAACAAACAAACAAACAAACAAATTAATAATAATAATACAAACATGAACGTGTCCAAATAAATTTTGACATCTATTGAATTTTTTTGTAAATATATGTTTGTGTTCATTTACGGTATGATATTTCTTTACAATTTAGTTCATTCAAAGAAAAAAAGGAAAAAGTTTGTTAATTAAATTAACAAATTGAAACTTTTCATTAATCATGAATTTATTTTCTTCTTTTTTAATGTGAACATCATTATTTTATCAATAAAATGCCACATTGCCTAAAACGTCTGTGTCACGAATTATTTTAATTTCGTCTCTGATATTGCATTTCAGGTTTTGATTTGTGCATCTCACGCACACATTTAAAGCAAGTTCTTTCTTGTACGTCGATGAAAGGAGCAGGTAATTCACGTGTGCAGAAGCACGACAGCTGCTAAAATGAAAGGGCCGTGTGAAAGAGCCGGAAAGTGACTACCAATAGCGGGGAAAAGATTTCCCAATCAGGACAATGGCCCCGGACACTTTTTTCGTCCAAGATTGCCCCTGATAAAGACCCGCATCTCCAGCAATTAACTGATATTGTTTGAGATTCGCCGGCGGAAGATTAGATTATAACTTTTATGTTTTGATTTATGTTATACGAATTAAATTGACACACAAAGAGGGAAAAAACACATTTTTTTGTACAAAACTTTATTAAATTAAAAAACATTATGTATCTTGTCATTTTCAATTTATTTTGTTGATTTACAAAAAATTTAATAATTCTTTTAACATTTGATATTAATTTGTTAACAAATTAATTAATAACATGAAAATGTTAATATTCGACCCAATTATAGTCAACAATAAAACTATATAAAAGCTATCAATTGTTTCACAGTTGGTTTGACACGTTTTATTGTTGTGCTTGGTATAATGTTGATACGTGCAATAAATTCAAATTGTACTATTGTTGCGTCTGCGATTTCCTGGAGGATTGTCAATGACTTTGATTCTTCGATGTGCGATTACGCAGAACAATATAACTGAAGAATCAAATTGATCGAATTCATTTTACAAATTTTAATTTGATAAATTTTACTTTGAAAGAAAAAATTACTTTAAATATATAATTATAATATACGTTAAATAATAATTATTGATCAAATTTAAGAAAAAGAAACTTGAGCAGGATTTGAACTGTTTTTTGTGCCGAATGAGCGCGTGCATAAAGAGCCGCGGAGTGGCGGTAACGTGTGACATTGGATTGGTGCTGGCAAAACGCTTTTCAGCCCCTCGATGCGTAAGCGCAACGCGCAACGCAGTCTGCAGTCTTCGGCGGTTCCTCGGATCGTTCGCAATGTTGTCCCGGCCGCACACTTTGCCGCACGAGAATTAAATTCAATTGTATATCTCTCTCTTTTTCTTTTATTTCATTTTGTACTTTATTATTGTATTAAAGCCGATTAATTGGCGCCGATGTTAATTTATGCTAACGGCTTGTTGTGCGTCAATGTTTGAATATTAAGCGTTATTTTGTTGTGACAGTTAATGTCAATAAAAAGTATGTATCGATTGTGCGGCGAGGAAAGTAAGGCCAATTTTCTGGATTAAGGAATCGCAGATTACAACTTTTCGTTGACATTGATGCCATTTATTTTAGGTGAAATGAGGGTAAGTTGATTTAAAATTTAATTGTACACAAAAATTTAAATATAAAATAAAAATACAAAGTTTGTGTTTGTGTTTACAAAGAAAACGTTGCTTCTTTCATTTATATATAAAGTAAAATAAATTGTAATTCAAAGTTAAAATGTTTATTTTATTTTTTTTCTTTTCTGTCTAACAAAGTGCATTAGCGATGAATAATACGAATGCGATTTCGCTGACAAAAGTATCTTGAGAACTCTCGCAAACTCTTTATCTGAAAGCAGTAACCTTTGAACTTGACGCGATTATGATACAACTTTTATCCCTTTAAAAAGATATTTGCAATGTTTATAACGAAAAGTCACTCGTTGAAAGCAGCTTTAATAATTTGTTTTTTTATTTTGCTTTCAAAAGTGTAATTTGATTTTACGCCACTCTTGTCAGCGATAAGTTCAGATATCCAATTACGATGAATTTCGAGAATTAGCTAATTAACATTTATCTGAATGCAAACTTCATTTTCAACGGGCTGATCAATTTTCAATCACAGAGTGTTTCTCTTAATTAATTTTTTAAATTGATTATCTTATCAAACTGTTTGTAAATTAATTATTTTCTTTAGGGAGAAAAAAGAAAATTGACAATTTGTAAGTACAAAACTATATTAAATAAATTAAAATGTATTATTTTGTTCAACTTAAAATATTACATAACTTTTGTAAATATGTAAAATAATTTTCTATTGTTTTATTTTATCTTTATTAGCTTAACAATAAAAATAAACAGTGTCATTTTAAATATTAAAAAAAAGAAAAAAATGTGTTGCCAAAGTAAGTTAATATTCAATATCATCAGACTACTTTCCTTTAATTGCGTGAATTTCAAAATTAAGTACCATTTTTACAATTGCAGTTCGTCTTTTAACAAGACATGTCAAACGATGACGTAAGTCATATCATCTAAATTGAATAAACGAGTCCGTTTTCTCGCGACCGATTCCGTCGGAAATGCCAGAACACAAAAACAGATAAACAATAGCAAAAATATCCAAAAACAACGTCTTATTTAATTTCCGCAATCATTTTTGCAACAACTCACTCGCATTTATATCGCCTGATTAACAAATACAACAAAAGTAAACTAATTTAACTTGTATAGTTTAATTATTAATTTACGTAGTTGTTTTGTCCAACAAATTAATTTTATTTCCTCAAGATCTTAATGTGCACATTTTGAATCTAAAATATTTGCATTTTTAGTTGAAAATAAATGTTGCTTCGACACGACACAATAAAAGCCCAGTTTCAAAAAAAGCGAGTGCAGTTGATCAAACTCAGTTAAACTGCTCGTTAAGATGGTTATCTAAATGTTGCCTTAACCCAAGTGAGAGTGTGCAAACACGGATCGCATTAAGTTGGGCACTTCAAGATGAAGGGATGATTCATCCCCTCGAATAGAAAAAAGTGAACGATCGATAATAAACGTATATATGTGAAAAAATCTGAGTAGAATAACAATTTTATTGTTGAGTTTTAGCTGCAGATGTCCTTGTGAAAATCTCTACTTTATAATGTATTTAAAATTGAAATGCAGACTAGAATAGATTTAAACAAGTTTTTCATAATTGAAATAAAATATACAAATGTCCATAATTAAATTAATTTTTTTTTATTGTAGTTGATATTAATTTTGGTCTCGTATTGATTTTCAGAAGTTGGATGATGAAGCGGTGCTAGCATGATTCGATCCATTTGGAGCATTTCAATCTTGATCTTGATCTGCGGAGACCTTTTGGCTGTCTCTGTGGTAAATCAGTACCTGGAGGATGAATACACACTCGACCATGAAATACAATATAAGGAAGCCATTTCAAATGCCAGGAACCTAAAATTATATCCTGGTAAATAAAACTTTCTTTTCACTTTCGTATATAATTTTTAAAAAAAACTGGAAAGTGATATTGACTGTATACCTGTAGACAGAATTCAAACAGTAGAACTTTACTGTTTAGAAAAAGTATATTACATGTACACGTCACGCCGATTTTCAAATCCGTAACGACTTTATTTGTATTTTTATAAATGTCTTATTATTTTTAACTAACTTCATTTTGTATATATAGGCTCTGATGAAGTTATCACGCCGATGTTGAAACGTTAGCTTAAATAAAAATAGCTAACTATAATTAAGTACTTTTTTAAAAATCCCAAAAAACTTGGTTCTTATTGGCTAATTCGACACGAAATATTTAATCAGAAAGAAACTTTTGGGTAACATGATTTCATCACTTGTACATGTCTGTTTAACCCCTCACTTTTCGCGCTTTTTTTTAGTATCCTTGTTGCACTATTTCTAATCTAGTATTTTTTTCTAATGAAAATTTATGTTATAGCGCAAACACTGAGGAGTTAATCTTACTATCTTTATCTGGAGAGGAAATAAGATAAATTTTGAAAGCGCAAATTTACAGTTGAAATTTATAAAGCGAAACTACAATTTGCAATTTAATTTTACATTTAAAATTGTGCTAGTTAATTAGTTAAGTCAATTTGCAATCGAACTTTTAAAGCAAAAAACACAAAGATGGAGATGAACAAAATTTTTGGAGCAATGTCTCAATGATTGGAGTTAGCCGTTGATTATTCTAATTCAGTCTCTAACTGAACAATAATTAGAACAACATTGGTCTACATTGATTCATCCTCGTATGTGTTTATCGAGAGTGATGCATCAATTTAGATGTTCCAACCTAAATAACAATTTATTGCGAATCAAATTTATTATTAAATCACGTCGAATATTGTTGTAAATTATGTATATAAATCCTTGATAAATTACAACAATGGCATAAGATAAATATAGTTTATGGTCCCAGTCAAACAACTGCATATATAACGAAAAGCAGAAACTTTGTGTAAGCAAAAGATCTAGTAAAAAGGAAAGATAATAATCAAAAGTTGAAGTCGGTCTTTCTTGACGAACTGTTTACGCAAAGTAACACGCGCAAATTGTCTGCACCATTAGTGTGTACAAGCAATTTATAGCCAAATACTGTTAGCCTTTTATTTCTTGTTCTTGCATTTCCGTGTAGTTGGAGTGGACAGTCAAGGTATGACATGTTAGGAAAAAAAGAAAGTAATTAGTTTGCCATTACAAAATATAAATTGATCAGAATTTGCAGTAGGCTTCTTCAATTTGCATTATCATTCGTCAAAACTTATAATGTTATTTGTCGTGAGCTTCTTTCTCTGCATATCGATACACTGCTTACACGGCTTCGCGAAACCTGAATGGAGACGTTGTCCTAAGATATAATACTCATATACACACACAGAG
The DNA here is from genome assembly GCA_022817325.1 of Idris sp. 1 HC-2018. Classification (NCBI taxonomy): domain Eukaryota; kingdom Metazoa; phylum Arthropoda; class Insecta; order Hymenoptera; family Scelionidae; genus Idris; species Idris sp. 1 HC-2018. Next base: position 12,218 of record JABFPM010003234.1, read on the forward strand.
TCCGTACCTGGAAAAAATATAACACACATGACTAGTCTTTTGAACATAAAAGAGTCTTTGCGATATGATGCTGGTCCTATGTCAAGACGTCTTCTTTTTGTCAAAAAAGATCAAAAAGAAAAATTTCATCATGTAATGCTTTTGTAATGTTAGACTTTAATTTAGAAAAAAAACTGAAATTTGAATTAAAATATTTAGCTTAAATTACAACAATGATTTTAACAAAAGAGAATTCAGTTTAAATTAACAAAATTAGTTTAAATTGAAAAAAAATATACAATATTAATTGTATTAATTTTTAATGTAAAATATTAAGGTGATGTCGGAAGGAAATTCTCTGTCTCTCTTTTATTTTTAGTGATACTTTAAATTATTTGATTGTTTTAATTAATTTAAAAAAACACCCATGTACTGGTGTTGACTATAGATGGGAGAATTTTATAAACTAAAAAACAATGACAAAAGTAGTTTCAAAAGTACGAAAAATTATCGTCCTTTTGAAAATATTCACATAATTCATTATATTTTTCATTGTTTTTTATATTGTAAAATTCTCCCATCTATAGTCAACACGGGTACATGGCCGTTTTTTCAAAATTAATTAAAGTAATCAAATAATTTAAAATATCACTAAAAATAAAAGAGAGACAGAGAATTTCCATTCGACATCGCGTTAAGTCGAAAAATTAAGCTCTAATTAAGTTGACAATTATAATTAATATTTTCTAATTTGTGTCATTTCCAATTGATATGACGCAATGATTATTGTTCATTTGTAGTTTTGCGTGCATTGGGTTATGCAAGTCCGCGAGAAGTCCCTATACCAAATGAAAAGAAAAAAAAATTTACATTATTCGAGACTCATGCAAACACGCGTCAATCATCGTGAATAATTGAACCGTGTCTTTCCAAGGTATTTTCACTGTTTGTTAGCCGACTCGTCTCGCATTCAAATTCGCAAGATAATTCTGATACGGATGATATTGTAAATTATAATCGCTTTGTTGTGATGCAGGTCCTGTGCCAGGATGCAAGTCGTGCACCGCCGAGGAAATAAACTACTGCAGAAATGGACAAGTTCTGCAGGACCACTGTTGCTGTGATAGTAATTACAACGGTAAATATATATATTAATTACAATTATTTGTTTAAAAAAAGTACATTTCTTTTCTAAACAAATAAATTCAAGTAATATTTTTTTTATAAATAAGTAAGTTTCAAGAAAAATGTCAAGAAAGAAAAATTGTATAAAATAAAGGAAAATGATAAAAGTATGTTGTATATTTAAAAGAAAAATGAAAGAAAGGCAATGACTTGCTCAAATATAAAACTGAATATCACTAAAAATCGAATAAAAATTTACAAACATTTTCTTAATTGACACTTCAATATCTAAATTGCTTCTGATCAGATTACATAACAACGTTTTCTATTTCTCGAAACTCGGACGGATAATCGTGTCATGGGATTAAGTTTCACAGTCAAAACAATTAAAGCGTGAAATACAAAACGAATTAAATAAGAAGGAATCACGATAATGATAAAATAATTCGTGCATGAAATAATGTATTTATTGTTAAATTAAAAAAAAAACCTTGCTTATTAGACTTAGACAGAAGTGTTCTTATTTTTTAAAAAGTTTTATGTTCATAAAGATAAATATAAGCAGTATTAGCAAAAATAATATAAGATAAAACTTTCAGTTTCATATCGTGCAGACGTTTTATACTGGAATTTTTCAGTTAATCATTGATATAATAGGACAAATAAAAGGGCAATCACCTGCCAACAGAGAACACTATCGCGAACTGCTGTTTCTTGCACAAATGCGTAGGCACGTGTATACGTGGTTATACTTTAGTAGCAAAATACCGGGTGGATTTTTATTTTGCAATAAATTATTATATTACAATGCTAATTTTCATAAAAAAGTAAGAACTTTTGTTAATAGTAAAATATTAAAATTGATTTTAAATTGTACATTTTAAAAAATTACCTCTTTGACAGTATTTCAATTTTTGTAATAAATTGTTTGTTATATATGCATAATAAATTGTATACTATATATATGTTACATACATTTTTTGCGTAGTTGTGACAGCCTGTTCACTTTGTCAACTAAGTAATCCATTCGTTATACTTTGCATTGAGAATCTGTAAAAAACATAATTATGCAATTTTCTAACTTGTTTACATAATTATTTATGAAAAAGTCCCGGCTGGCTCTGCGAAAAAATTAAACAATTTTCTCGTTAAGTGCAGTAGTGACATACTGAAAATAAATTAAACTTAAACAAAAATTTATTTAAAATAAAAGCAGACAAATTTTTTTAAACTTTTCTAATGAAACCAAATTTTGGTCACACCCAGTATAAATTGCAAGTTAGCACGCATGGGGTGGAAAATGTACAAGCAGTTTCGATCAATTTTATGAATCATCGCGCAGTCTTATATATATTTTTTCTTTTATTTATATATATATTTTAATAGACCAGGTCATAGATAAATGTAATATATGTCGCTTTGA
>JABFPM010003235.1:0-14743 GCA_022817325.1 Idris sp. 1 HC-2018
TATGTGCCTCGCGTTCTCATGATCCCGCCTGACCACTTGTGATTCACTTTACGCAATAACCGCCCGACTTGCTTGCATATAACTTTTTTTGCCTTCCGTCCTATTCCTTTCTCTCGCGCGCTGCTCCACCAGTTCTAACTACCTTGCACCTTCCAATGCCGCCGGTGCACCATTTCCGTCTCTTGGTATTAAGTGTATAAATGTCCCCCAAAAAAATTTAATTCATTTTCCTTTGAACAAAGTTTAAGTTTCATTGATTTTTCGCTGAACAAAATTCGACTTTATATATAGTTTTTTATTTAGAGACTACAAATCAAGTATGTGATTTTTTTCATGTTTTTTTGTGTTAGTTTTCTATTTTGTTTAATTAAATTTTTGAGAGAGTAAAAAAAACTGAGTTGCAGCAGCGTAATATTTATAACAATTGCATTGTTTTGTGGTACGCATTGCAACAAAAATGTGTACACGTGTCTGTCGTAACGGCGCGAACGCATTTTGTAATATTTGATGCATTATGCATTGCATTTATCGCGGGAACGTCATGTATTACACGCACGTGTTATATGTTCATCAAATGTCTTGTGATTTGATGGATTATGATAATGTGCGTATTCGGAATTTAATCTGGGTGCAATGTTACAATGCAACGGAACTATAACGGATTGAGCTATTATTATGTATACTAACAAGTAAACCTACGGAAGTGTCATACGCCAATTAAGCTGAAACTTGGCATAAAGGTATATTTTGTAGTCTCAAATCAAAACATGATTTCTATTTGGGCTCATAAATGGTTTATCAATTATAACGGTTTACTTGTAAGTCTAATAGTGACATGAAAATGTTTTGGTACTATCGGGGATAAAGTTTATCAATTAATTTTATTTATAAAATTTAACATGTAAAAAGATTTGAAATGTATGAATTAAAAATGTTGAAAATTCACAAAATATTTTTTAAATATTGAAAAAAAGATAAAATTTTAAACTTGACCTTAAGGCGATATATCAGTCATATAAGTGGGAAAGAGACAGAACTATAGAAGTTTACTTGTGAGTGAGAGAGACATCCTGTAATTGACTAACATAATATCAATCGCCTTAAAACTTACAGGACTTAAAGATGAAATAAAGTTTTCGCAAACTTAAAGAAAGATACATTTCATTTTATAACTATAAACAAAATCTTAATTTTATTTTTAAATTTTAAAATGCTAAAAAACATTTAATTTAAGAATGTTGAAAATTCAGGGAAATTCACGAAAAATGCAGAAAATATTTGTCAAAAATTGAAAAGAAGATAAAATTTTAAACTTGACCTTAAAACTTGCATGATAAAATAAATTTTTTGCAAAATAAACGTGTAACCTTCCGTCAGGGCTTCCCACGCCTGTGCAAACTCACGATGACCACTCCTACGGTACGATTAAGGTCGGCTGATCTGTTAAATATATAGCAGGCGTACCCCCCGGGGATACGCATTTTCACCGACGAAATTTCCACGGGCGCCCCCCTCCCTTAACCACATTTCCATTGCAATTACCGGATGAAACCTTAATTAACTCGCTGACGCGTGCTGTAATTTTCGAGGCTGGAATTATGATAGCAGACACTTGGCGCGAACAAAATCTTCATTCGGTATAATAATGATATCAAAGGCCTATCGCGGAAGTAAACTATACAAAACTTTTATCCGCTACAAATTATTCCACGTGGGATGTGAATTCCCTTTATCTAAACAAATTTATCGCAAAAAATGTTGTTTTACACAAAAATTGAAGAACATGTTGAAAAAGACAAAAAAGAAAATTGTTGTAGAAATGAATTGAAAATTGTTTTCATGAAAATACGTTTCTGGCTAATTCGATAATGACGGTGATTAAAAATAATGATAGATGCGAGAGATGATCCGATGTGTAATTACGGAAGCTGGTTACATTTACGAAAATTACGGATAATTATTAAAAAAGAAAGATAATGAAAAATGCATAAAATTGTGCATAATTTCGTGGCCAATTTAGTGAAGAGAGAATATTTTGTGTATCACGTTTAGAATGAAGAGCACAAATATTTCTTAAACTTTAATATTTACCGCACTATTATGAATTATGCAAAATTGATTTTTTCATTATTAAACTTGTTCAAAAAAAAAAAACAAACAAACAAACAAAAAATAAAGTTTTCCGTATAGCAGAGCTTTCTTAGAACTCTGCAGAACTCTAATAAACTTTGTAATTCGATACTAGAACTCTATATTTTAAAATATTCTAAGGTATTTCTGAGCGGAACTCTCGTAAACCTTTACAGAACTCTAAAGAAATTATTTTTTAAACCTTAAAACTACATGTTTTATTAAATTTTAAGGGCGCTTTAGTGCAGATCAGAAACTCTAGAACTATGCTAAATTCAGTCAGAACTTTAAAAAAAATATCAATTCTTACAAAAAAGGGGTGCCAACTTTACGACAGCTTTTTTTATCTTACCACACTCTTGGAAATATTCTGTTTGTAACAAAAAGAACGTCTTTTTGAATCATAAAACTGATTCAAAATGATTGAAAGCATCATTTTCTTTCAATGTAAATGTAACGAACATTATAGCACATGCGTGAACTTCTGCGCAGTAAAAAGAGCAGGTTATGAAAATGTAAACAAAACTATGTTAACGGCATGACGACAACGTGGAATAAATGCTGAATTTCTAAAAATCCGATTTTCAGATTGTTATAACGTTCTTGTAAATAAAATCTCTGATAAATTTGATCTACTGAAAATTCTTATGCTTGCCAAAATATAACCTATAATAAAAACTGGAATTTATATTCCATATAATCAAGTCCAATTAAATGTTTGCTTTGTCACAATGCAAATGTCCACTTTGAAGTGAAAGTATTATATTTAAAATGATTAATGTTTGACTCAATGCAAAATACTTTTGGAAATATATTTAAATGATTTTTGTATTAGCAGAATGCAATTCTGTTCCATGCAATACATTTGTTTTGAAAGTGCATTTTTATTTTTGCTAAAAATATTTTGAAAGTTGAGAAACATGAGATTCTCTATAAAACTTCATACATTTTAAATCTAAATAATTCGTTGATCTGTCCAAAATGTATATTTAAATTAAAATGTAAAAGATTAAAAATGTATAAATACATTTTGTAATCTAATAAAACTCAAATAAAGAAATTTGAAAGGAGAATTTGATAATTTTAATGATTGATAATATTGCCTGAAAATAGCACGTTATGTATGTGCGATTGTGGGCGTTAATAGGTACACAGTAGTGATAACTCGCGTTACGCCAACAACTCTCTTGAATGATGTTTCAGTTTATCTTTTATCTGCATATTTCATTGATTTAATGAGCGCGAAAATATTCTCACTCAGGTATTTCTAGATTTGCCTTAAAATTGTTCTTACTCTTTTCTACTGATTTGAAAAAAATAATTTCTAAATTCAGCGATTCTAAACGTATTATGAAAATTTTTTTGTTTTGGATTTGCACAAAATAATTTTATTTAGTTTGTCTGATGAGTTTGAATGAAAAACTCACGTGAAACCTGCTAAGTGCAGACCATTTTTAATTTGACCATGACATGCTGTAGTGCACATGTTAATTTAATATGATGCAATGCCTTAGCAACGGGACCTTCGTGACGCGAGTATTAACACAGTTCGAAATGTGCGGCACGTGAAACTTCAAATATCTCAATTAATCGCCAATTAAAAAGCCAATAAAAAGATATATATATACATATATATGTGTGTGTGTGTGTACAAAAAAGACTTTCTTGTTTAGTATATAAATTTCACAATTTATATTTGAATTTATTTGATCATAAAAAAATTTTGTTCACTGTAAATTGTTGCGAAAATATAAATTATTGTTCACAAAATTTAAATAAATTCAACTCAAAAAAGGCAATGAATTTAAAAATAATGAAACTTTCGTCGTTTGATTAGCATTCAATTTACATACTTTCTAATCTATAAAATCGTTTTAAAAAAATCTAGAAATGACCATAAAATGTTAATATTTTGTGTAATTATAAAAAATAAGTTATTATACAATTTAAGTTTGACGAAAGAATATTTATCACATAATTCCCATCAGGAATTATACAATTAAATTGCTTAATTGAAATGTAAAATATTTCGTGTTAAAACTTGACTAAATTATAATTATCACTCGATTATTTTTCTTAGCAAACATCGTGCTGCAAAAATAAAAATTAAAATTAAAAAAGATAAAAGAGATCTGTCGGAATGATTTCAAACATTTCAACTAATTATGTTCTTCCGCGTATAAGTGTGCGTCAAGTGGCGAAACTTTATAAATCATCCAATTTCGCGCATTTCTTTTTGTTCAACAATTTGTAAAAAATAACCCAAAAATAGTAGTAAAGTATAAATGTTTAAAATTGTATAAGAAAATATAATTTCTTATTTAAATGATTAATTTGTTTGCATGAATAAAATATTAATATTTTTAGTAACGAACAAGCTTGTAGTAGTAAAAAAGTTCACTTTATCCCACGACTCTTTTTTTGTTATACATATTAGGCTCTGCTTTGCATGTGCTGTTATTGAACATAGTGGCACCTCTAGTTTAAGTGACAAATGGAGTTCAAAACCGCTGCACTTAGCCAGCAGGATTCTGCGTAGCATCTGGGTGCCATGTTTGTACATCGCAAACAAATTATAAATCTGATGATAACGTCTCCAGATAATTTCAAGTGTACTTTCTGCAGCGCTTAGTTCGAACGTTTGGATAATGCATTCAAATAACTTAGTTGAATTTAAGCGCAATTGGTCGGCAGAAACCTTCAACAAAATTGAATTATAAATATAAATGCAACGAGTATAGTCGTGAAATACAAATTTTACAAGTCTGCTCCAACTTAAAAAAAAAACCAATATAAGTAAAATTTTTTAAGTTAAATTGAAAAACATTAAATTTTAACATTGAATAAAAACTTTGAGTGTTTTCAAGTTGAACTTAAGAACTTTAACTTTTTTAAGTAAAAGTTCCAATCTTCAAATTTTAGAGTTGAAATGAAATATTTATATTTTTTGAAGTTAAAATTCAATGATTGTATTTAAAAGTTTAAATTTAATACTTTATGTTAAATTTTAATGATTTAAATTTAAATACTTTGCAATTTCTTAAATTAAATTTCAACTATTTTGCATTAAGGTGAAAGACAAAAGTTTATTTGAAAAAGATAATTTGATGAATTGTTTGCTTTAAACAGTAACTAATCGAAATGATCCTAAACTTTGTTTGCTTATTGCAATCGCGGAACTTGTTTGCCTGGTAACGCGATATTGCGGAACATGGAATGTAGACAAACTTATTGCAAATGCAATAAAATCAATTTAACGCGGCTTTTACAACAGAACCGGTAAGGAAGGGCGACCGGCGTGTGTATCGTTAAACCGCTGGCACGGTCATGAACTGATCGGGCGTGATCAAGCATTTCGGTCAGCTGGCGCACACGTGCGAACAGCCGATAGCACACATGCATAATACATGTTTTTCCTAAACACAACATTTTTATATTTAGAAAAAAACTTTCTATATTACTACAAAAAAAAACTTCCCGGTAAAATTATAATTTACTTGAATGTAATTGCACAATTATCGTACAAATTAGTCCGCAAAAATTGCTTAATTTAAATAATTGTCTATGAAATGATGGTTACCAAATATTAGTGCAACTATTTTACTTATATAAGACGAGACATTTTACGAGATGCGCGTAATTTTGCTTAAGAATTTCATTAAAGTTCAAAAGATGTATTATACATACATTTTTTGAGACAAACTTTTGGGCACCAAAAATTTAATTAACTTTTATTAGTATTTTGAAAATTTGTATTGCACTCTATAAAGTTTGAATTGTTTTAATCTCAGACTAATCAAGTGAGCCAAGCAACCATTTACGGCTTGGCCATAACGGTTTAGTGTTGTTATTGGTGCAATGCCGGACCATCAGAAAAAGTGTCATTGCCGTTATTATCGACATCGTAAACTTGGTGCCGGTTTTGCAAATGATTTGCCGATTGCAAGTATAACGTATAAAGAAAAAAGAAGGTTAACAAAATGATAACATAAAAAAGTTAACTCATTCAATAAAACTTTGTTATTTTACGTTACGTAACACACTTTTCGTGAAAGTGAAGCTTCAATTCATGTTTGCAGAAAATTAGTTTGAGATTCATAAAATTCATCAGTATCGTTGCATAGAAAACTGTAAATTGGAATAAAATTATACTTTCAAAGCTGCGCAGAGAAATTTGCGTTTTTTCAATTTAGAAATCTTGTAAATACAATTTTTGCCCAGGCATTATAATATATTTAAAATGATTTATATAAAACAAATGTTTCGTTTAAAAAGAATTTTTGTATATGATTATTCGTAATAACTCTTAAGTGTTATGATTCTTACACTTGGCCAGAGAGGAAATTCAAACAATAGTTAAGAAATTGCCTGAGTTATGATGACATGGGTTGATGCTCTAGAATCTACACCAATAATAATTGTTTCATTTGTCTAGTAATGTACCAGTTGAGTCCACTTGAATTTAGATGACAAACTATCATTTAAAAATGTTATTTTAACAGGATTTAACCATTAAATTTATATAAATAACACACACTGCTGTGGAAATATACCAGTTAAATTTAGTCTATTTCACTTGAACAAAGTCAACAGTTGTACAGAATGAAGCTACACAACAGTGCAATATAGGAAATGGCAAAATACAACTTTGAACATTATTTAAGAGAAATTGAATTTTCTTGTATTCAACCTTTTAAATCAGCACAATTTTTTCATTCAATTTTTATAATAATAATAATAAAAAAAAAGACAATTCTTCTTCTGTTTATAAATAAATATATATTTGAGAATGACCATAGGGGGAGTTTGTATATCAAGAGGATAATAAAAAGCCAGTCACGAGGTTTACAGCCTGGCACGATTTATTGGCCGACATTTGCAGAATTTATGCAGAGATTCGCGTTGGCAAGTGGCTTCGAAAAAGAGAAACCAATTTCTATTTTTTCCGCCTCGTCTTCAATTTCTTTTGTCTTCGAACTCGAGCACTCATGATCAACCTTGCTTTAAACCTCTTTCTCATTTTCTTATTTTGTTATCCTTCTCGTGTAGCAAAACGAGGAATATAAAATTCACTCTCAAATATTATATATAGGTAAAATGTACACGCGGAGGAGCAAGTAAGATTCCAACTTACCACATGGTGCTCGCAGCGATGGCCGAGAGTTAATTGAAAATAATTACGAGGCAAAATGCTTGTTGTTTTGCGCGAGAAAATATCACACACACACACACATATATATATATATATTTATATATATAACATTCAATTATTTTGTAATATCAAAATTATGATATATATTACTTTTTGCTGCAGGCAAAAGAGATCTCACCTTTTTATAATACAAGTGATAAAATTAAGACTATCATATTCAAATTTGGATTTATGTATATCGTCGTGTAAGTCTTCAAAACCCCCTTGAAAAAAAGAAAACATTTTTCTTATGTATATTTCAGATCTGTTGTCAGACAAATCTATTCCATTTCTAATATACACTGAGAGAATTATGATTTTAAACATGATGATCAGTGGTAGTAAACTGAATGCATGAAGCACTTATTAGATTATATTCAATCACCATTTAAAAAAAAACTAGCAGTGATAGAACTTTTTTAAATATTGTTTAACAAAGTTCAAACGTTATTTGAAAAACTTCTAGCACCGCTATAGTTCTTTTAAATAATGATGAAATATCATGTAATAAGTGCTTTATGCATTTAGTTTACTATCACTGATCGTAATTTTTAAAATCATAATTCTCTCAGTGTATATATATATATAAATGAAATATATTTATGACATGTTATATATCTGAGATGTATAAGGAATATATTATTGATATATTATGTACAGATGTTGAGAATATTTTCAGCGTTAAATATTTGTATGTGCTCATATTTTTATATTATGAACTTTGTACATTTGTAACATATCATAAATACATCTCGTATTAATATGCACTCAAGAAACAGACTAGATGCATTTCTGAAATAAATTGTTAAATATTTTTCTTTTGTTTTATAAGAGACAATGCATTGAGAAACAGAAAACGGCAACTCTTCTATTCACGTTAATTGACATAATGAAGTTATTACTGTGCTGAAGATGTGAATCATCTTCAAACAAGAAAAAAAGCAAAAAAGAATGATCTAATTTATTAACATTGATCCTAAATCATCAATTAACTTTTACTTTACATCATCACTGCTAACCCCGCTGACCCTAATCAGCATATCCAACCAATTATGTTGCAGGGTTAAAATTCCTTCAGCAGCAAGGGTACAGCTATATAGGTATATATATATAGACGTTTCTGCATCTAGCGTTGGTTAAAAATGGCCGGACATTTGGTTATAAGTGGAAGAAGAAGGAACATGTGCGGGTATCTCGCATTGTGCCAGGCTGCGGCAGTGCTGCAGCAAGCGGGATCGGGCACCCCGCTGCCATACTGACTCTGATATACTCGCGAGATACCCGGCCAAGATTTAGTGCATCCTTTTCAAGCAAACCCTGCAGAAAATCTGCAACGAGAATCTCCTACAACCGATCGAAATGTTTCTCTTGTCCTTGAAATGAATATCACGGTGGGAAAACAAGGCGAGCCACGCGATAGCCGCACACCGGTATCTCAACGCGGCGAAGAAGCATCTACAAGAGCATGTACGCAGATAAAGAATAAGAGTAAAAGTTCGGAGAAAGAAGGAGAGCCGCGAAAAATTTCTGATAGCAAGGGGTTAAAAGGGTCGTAAAGGTTTTTTTTACTTCATTGATAATGTATGTAACATGTATGATGATGTATGAACATATATGAAATGGTACCATACATGAAGATAATATTATATATGATGATCCACACATACAGACTATTTATATCCTATGTGTAACATATATTTTTTAACATATGTATGGCCATATATGAAGATATAGGTATATAATGATCCACATATATGGATCATATATGTAACATATTAACATGTGTTAGACCACATGAAATGTTATCATATATGAAGATACCATATATGATGATGAAGATGAAGAAAAAAAAACTAAATATGATGATCGATTTGTATGGGTCATATGTGTTCTGTATGTATTAAAATATGTATGTCTACATATAAAATGGTACCATGTATGAAGCCATAGGTATATGATGATCCACATGTATGGACCATATATGTACCATATGGTTAGCAGACAAAATAAATGTGACAAAATAAATGATTTATCAAGATATTTTATATAAGAGTTAAAATTTTTAATTAAATTATCTTGTATTCAAAAGAAATCAATTATTTTGTATACTTTCTTACCAACATATCAGAATAGTGTTTTCATTTTAATCGAATGTATTTATATCAGTTGATTGCATGCGTTTATAAAAGCATCATTGCAAACAACAATTGTGAAGGGTGGCACAATCGACTTTAAAATGTACTTTTCCAATCTTATGCATCTTTTTTTAAATATCTTAATAAATTGCAAGACGAACAAGCAATGGTTGACATTGAAATTAGGAAAGTAAATGCTAGTCAAGAACCGCCCGCGAATAAATTTTGTTCAGAAAATGTTAATTTAAAAAATATAGCGAAATATTATAAACAAAATTCTACATTTTACTTGAAAAATGTTGCCAATGCATTGTAATTATTGTAATTCAGCTATTTCTTAATACTTGTGAAGAATTTGTTTAAAAAATATAGAAGATTTTGAAAAAAACATTTTGTCCACATTTATTTTGTCATATTTATTTTAAGTATAGATCCATGTTATAAATCTCGACTCTAAATTTGAGATCAAACAATTTTCCACCTATCTTTTATTATTCAAAGAATTCATGAATTTTGATAAGATTTAAAAGAGGTGACCTGCTGACCCCAGAATTGGACCACCCTGATACTGACAGCAAGGTTCTTACCGGAGATAAAAAAGACGTGCACTTTCAAAAAGTGGAGTAAAAATGTTTGAGATTCGGCTTATCTACTCTATATGGATAAGATGTAAAAGCAACAAAATAAAGAGAAGATTTTAAGCTTTTCGAAAGATCAACCTTTGTGTTGATATTAACGTTTGGTAGTAAATGTTCAGTTTTCTTAGCAAATACACATTAATACTTTACAATAAAACTCTTACTTTAAAATTTCTAGCATAAATGGATCTTTTTTTATCATTATACTTTAAGATCGGTTTTTGAAGGTAAAAGCAAAAAAAACGTATATTCGATACACTTGTCGACATAAAAAAAAAGAAAACGAATTTGTGAATTGTAGTTAATTATGTTCAAGTTGAACGCGTCGCAGTCGTCATCAAGGTTGGTCCTATTTTCCCCGACTCAAAAAAACCCACCCGGGTTTTTTTAAAAAACCCATTGGAAAAAACCCTTAAAAACCGATTTGTCTAACATATGAAGCTTTTGTTAGATTTTTATTGAATTTTTTTAATAAATTGGCGACGAACCTGTTGGAAAGCCTTAAAATCTCGAAATTTCAATATAAACACCGAAACTTTAGGTCATTTAATTAAAAAATATTTTTTATCTAAATAAAATGTTTATTTTAAATAATTTAAACGAAACTACATTAAATAACTTATTTGTTTGCACGCAGATGTTGTTAAACTTTAACAAGTTTTTGAGCTGTTTCTTTGCCTAGATTGTTGCGTAAATCTGACCAGATCAGTCCGTAGGTAGAAAATATCGTTTCCAGCCCAGCAGAACTAGCTGGGCAGTTCATCATGTTCCTTGCAAATTTACAAAAATCATTTAGAGTGGCATCATCTTTTTTAAAACACTTCGTCTCCATAAGCAACCACCATTTGGCTGGACTGAACTTTTCTATAATTTTATCGCTGAACATAGAAACTGGAAAATATTCGGCATCTTTGATTTTAAAGGATAATAAAAGAGAGTACCATTCTGAGTTATATTCTTCCAGCCACTTTTCAGCAATGTCTTCTTGTTTAGATGTTAACCTGGAACCTTGATACCTTGGATCAAGCAAATTTGCTAAAAAATGACAGGAAAGTACTTCGAAACAAACATGTCGATGTTTTCCGAGCAGAACAAGCAAAAGGGACCATGGAATTTGGAGATTCCGAACCACCAACTTTTTATTCATCCGATGTCCTACGAACAGCGAAAAAAGAAGACAATCAAGCTCAATATTTAGACCGTGATCCTTTAATTGCAATACAAAAACTGGCTGGCGGTTTATATCGAAATGCAATTCATATGTACAGTATTATACCTTTTTCAGTTCTTTTTTGGACCAACTCCCAGATCGACGTATACCGAAAACTGTTTCAGACAAATAAAGTAAAAGTCAGCATCGACGCGACAGGCAAGGTTGTATATCCAATTGTACGACCATATAATATACAATCTGCACACATTTTTTTATATCAGTTGGTGGTCACCATGAGCAACAACAAACAGTTCGTTGTCGCCCAAATGCTCAGCGAAAGACAGTCAACAGACTTTATCAAAATGTGGCTGTCAGCTATCAAGTATTGTGGTGGTCCAATATCGGATGAAGCAGTAGTAGACTTTTCGAGAGCTTTGTTGAATGCTGTTGTTCGGGAATATGCTTTTTGTGAGGATATCGAGGAATACGCTGATAAGCTTTACGATGGTATAAATTTGCCGAAATGTTACGTAAGAATAGACGTAGCTCATTTTATTAAGATTTACGCCAACTTATTGAGAAAGGAACAAAATCCAAGGGTTAAAAGGCTTTATTTAGCTGCTATTGGTTCATTAATTATGTGCAGAAACGTTGAACAAGCTGCAGATATCATAAGAAACATTTTGATTGTTTGCAACAGTAAAAATGATGGAATCTTACCCACTGAGAGAAAAACTGCATGCGAAATCGCTCGCCAGAATTTGGAGGACTTAGCAACTGGTAATAATAACTTAAACATTGTTTTTTACACTTCCATTTCAATTTGGCTATTTTGTCTAACGAAATTCATTCTTTACTTTTTTCAAACAGAATGTACAGATACATTTTTATTTATAGAACTCTAAATTATGTGCATACAAAAAGAGACTAACTATTTGTGTTTGAATTCATTTTAATTAAATTCATTTTAAATGCAATTTTGGCTGTTATAATCTGTTATTATTTATAAACAATAGTGCAAATTATTTTAAAATTTATAGGGCTAATTGTTACAATGCACTTCATATATAATATAGTTATTCAATTCAGAATTACTTCTAGCAATATTAAGTCTATTTATTAAAAATTGAAATAAAAAACACATTGGTTATATAAAAAATATTTGTATTGATGCACTGCAATTAAGATTACTATAAATAAGTAATTTGCAATTGAAAAATAAAAAATGTATATTCAATTAATAAAAATGCGAATTATATAAATTTCTAATATTTGCAGGCCAGAAAAAAAAATTGACGACATACTTCCAGAGGATCTATGTGCAAATATTTCTGATTACAAAGATTCTGAGAGCGAGATTATTACGGATGAAAAGCTTCATATTAATCGTTGGTCTTAGTGGGGATTGAAAATCAAGGAAGAAATGGAAACCGCATTGGAAGAAGAGAAAGGTTTAGAATCTGATAGAATTAATCCCCTATATCTTTCATCGATTGGTGAGAAATTAATGAAGCACGTCAAAACGATTCCATTATGGTCAAATGTGCGAACAGACAATTTTGGGTATGGAAGAATTCCTGCAACATCAGCGGGCTCCGAAAGTGAATTCAACAAAGTCAAAAACATCATTTTTAATGCACTTCCAATACGTGTAGACAAATTTGTGGAACTTTATTTAGATTATTTAATTGGTAAAATTAATATTTTTAACGCTAATTTGACTAATTTCCAAGAGTATACCATTGATAATAAGACCTTGAATTCACATACATTTTCAAATAACAAACTAGAAACCAATTTAGACTCGACAACAAATTCACTTAATACTGAATCGTTTCCTGCTTTTTCAAATGATGATGTAATGGAAACTGACACTCCAAACGAAGACAATAACGAAATACCTGTCTTTAATTGCAAAAAAACCTGTCCAGCGTGCAAAAATGGCGATTTACCTGGAGGAGCACATCGATGTATAATATGCAACGTTGCTGTACATGCTTTGAATGAGTGCTCTTTCCCATGTGAATCAGAAGGATATGGTTCCAAACGCATGTGCTTTAAATGTGCTTCAAATAGAAATTATCATGATGTTTCCGGTTTGCAGAATGAAGTGAATTCCAAAAAAATTGATAAGCCAAAAGAAAGCACAAACCATGTCTCTTCAAAACAAAAAGAAAAAACAAAAGTTATAAAGAAAAAGAATTGTCCCGTGTGTGAAAACGGCGACTTACTAGGAGGGGCGCAGAAATGTATTGTGTGTAATGTAGCAGTACATGGAATTTATGAATGTTCGTTTGCATATGAACACGAAGGACATGGTTTTAAACGCATTTGCTTTCAATGCGAAGCAAGTGGAAGTGTCCGAGATATTCTTGCATCACGCGAAAAAGAAAATTGGAGAAACTTAGCCGACAAAACAGAAAAGAAGAAAAATAACTTATATTTAGGTGGGAGTCAAGAACTGATTAAAGATTCTTTCACTTGGTCTAAACTAACAACACTTTCTGTTATTAAAAACGGAAATCATAGAGATAATCATACCATGACAATAGACGGTGAAAGAATTTCTGTGACAAATACCTGCGCGTTAGACAGTATATTTCAAGTTTTATTTGTCGGGGCCATTGACAATATGGATTTTAGAGAAAAGGTTAGTACTTTATAGATTTACAGAACTTGATTATGTATTATTATTATGTATAAGACTGATTACAATTAAAATTTTTTTACAAATACAGGCTTTGGATGATGATCCTTTTTTTCACATGATAAACAAAACTATCGAGACTCGACTGACATCACACATATATAGACTTAGAACGACACTTCTACTAAATTTTTCAGAAAAACAGAAAATTCCCTGTACTAATGAGTATCGAATAGAATGTTCTGTTGATGTTGGAGGATTAGTAAATAATTTGTTAAAAGACTACCCGACGATTTCTGAAAAAACATCATGTACTGACGGTTGTGAACGGTATACATCATTAGGGCGCATTCAAATTCCAGAAACAGATTTACTAAATAAATCCAAGGAAAATAACGTCATTAAAACTGCAATTAATTTGGAAACAAATAGATTATGCAGTGAGAAATGTAACGGTAGAAGTTCTACGATTTTGAATAAATTAGGTAAGAATATCTATAAAAATTACGAATTTCATCTATATATGGGCATGTCTCAAATACTTTTCACTTATGCTGTCTCTCGGTCCGATTATTGTTTTCTAACCTGAATTTACTAATTGTCTTAGTAGAAATGAATTCATTGTGGTCCAATTAACTGGGTGCCAGCTTTTTTTTCATAAAAATGACCAATTTAATAAGTTATTCAGCTAAAAACATTCAGAATTAGCGTTACGTAACCTGTCCCTGTCATGCTGTTTGATTTTCGGCATCAATATTTATGTATATAGGTATCATTAATTCAAATGAATTAAACAGAAAAAATTCTTTGAAACTTGAACTTTTGAAATATCTTATAAAATGATATATT
>JABFPM010003236.1:0-14743 GCA_022817325.1 Idris sp. 1 HC-2018
TCTCATAAATGCGAAAGATGATTTTCATTTTTCAACTTTCCCAGTTGAAGACATTTTCTAAAAACTTTCTTTGCATATGAATTTTTGTCAGCGACATTCGTGTCGTCAAATAAAAAATGTATTAAACAAAATGGACGTGAAGCGGAGTGAAGTTTGATTGCAAAGTTTCACAAGTGTACCATGAAAAGTTAATGTAACCTGATTGCTCGAATTGACTTCTAGATATTGACTCTTAAAAGTTTTTCCTCTCTTTTGTTCATCAAAATTGACACTAGTTGCTTCTGTCTCCTTGTATTTCATTTGAAACAAAAAAAAACTAAGCAACAAGTTCTGAACAAAAATGCAAACTGGATTCGTCATTTAAAATCTTAAACAACAATTTTGAATTAACACTTATTTTGAGTCAATTTTGTGCAGTCACGTGACGTCACAGAGGAACAGGAAATCGTAAGACTGATTTATAGCTTCTTCCGATAGTTCGATGAAGCGGAGTGTGACGTCATCGAGAGTGACGTAGTAGTCAAGCAAAAATAATGAAAATACGCATGCGCGTGTTCCCTTTTCAAACTGGTACTTCGCGCCAGCCGAGTACCACTTTACCCGATGCTTATAGTAACTTATAGACGACATACTTTGCACAATTAAAAAGAAACGCTTTGATTATAGTGCACGGCAATTTACTTATAGCTACACCCTTTTCTCGGGTGTTTTAAATAAAATAAGTGAACTATTTCATATAATAATTAAGAAGCAATCATGTTTTGAATATGACATATTTAAATAAAAGACGAACAAAAATGAGAATTGGTTTTTTTTCAATTAAAAAGTAAGACTGATAAAAATTTTCATTAACCTTAATATATAAAAGCCACGTCACGATTCTTTTCGTGGTACCTCTTGTGCAAATTCTCAATATAGGTTTGATTATCATTTTGGGTGCGTCTCTGGGTCACGGAATAAAAACTTATTTAAGTAAACACGATAAAAGAAAGCTTTTAAACGAGATATTAATTTGACAAAGCCAACAAAGTCACTTCTTTATTTGAGACTGAATAATGTGCAACGTTTTTTTCATTTTAAAATAATTTGCAGTTCGCTTACTAAAAACTTAATGAATCATGCTCGGAATCATCTTTTAAAGAAAATGTAATATAGATTACAATTTCTATGCAAAATTTGTACGTATATACAAAAATATGAATTAAATTGTGTGTAGCTCTAAATTAATTGTTTCAATAATTTTTGTTGACAAATGAATTTGAAAATTGAAATCATTAACACTTGAAAGTATTGTAAATATAGAAATGACTCAAAAAGTTTTACTCATTTCAATTTTGCGAAAACTTTGGTATCAATCATCCAAATACTTATCCAACCATAATTTTAAACTTTGTCTATCTTGGCACGAAAGTGTTGTAACTTCTAAATCTTTAAATCTGATTACCAACACAAAGTCATTTAACTTGTTTAAAATGATACATTATTCGTAGATGTTTTTAGTTGACAAACGTTTACTGAAACAAAACGCCGAATTAGTAAGTAAAATTATTGTTCAAACTATCTGTTTGTTTGCGGGCTAATTAAAAATGAGTTTGTTCCACGAAGAAGTTTTAATAATATAATTCATGCACAAGTGCTCGGAGGGCTTAACTCGGGGAATACCCGGGCACACAATAAACAATCCTTAATTAAGCCAGGACACTCATTTTGTCGGCGATCGCAAAACGCGACCAACTGAGCCCCTTCATCATACGATGCTGTCTTTGTTCACAGCTCCGAATCTAATTACGCTTCATTTCTCATCGCAATTCGCTGCGCCGACATTTGAAAACTCAATATCCTAAGTGCCTATGAACCCGATCCTTTTCATTTGTAGCGTTTCTGCCAATCACATATAATAATATTTTGCATTTCCCACGTGATTTATTTAATCTCCTTGAATAAAACGAAAAATCTACGTCTTTTTCTGTATTTTAAATGTCTAATTAACAATTTTTCTGTATTGCATTGTATTTGTAATATAATTATGTTCCATTTCTAAAATATAAAAAGTACCTATATCATGCATGGATGTTAAATAGATTTATAGCATCCGAGACAATATACTAATTTTAAGATAAATTTTAGATCAATATGAACAAAATACTTTTTCTATATACATGTTTTCTTCTGTTTCGTGCTGTTTGTTGTTTTAACAAGAGTTTGCTCCAGGGTTTGTGATCTTTATTGAATAAATAAATTCGAAAATCTTTTTTGAATACGAAATCCAAGAAATTGTACGCCATATTATTTTTTTCAATAAAAATTACTTTTTTCTGGGTCTTAAAAAATTATGGGCACATGAACAATAAAATAAAAAAAATGAAATTGATATAGTTATGAAATTTATATAAAGATTTAGGTAGAACATCTGGATCTTTTAAAACCTTACAAAGTCAATTAATTATTCAAGAAACAAGATTTTAGAAAATCAATTTTGTTTGCAATTTCATAAAAAAAGTCATTTTTGAATATTACATCGTAATTGGTATCAAATGTTACAGAAGAATGTTTTTAAATTGAATTTTCAATTTTATATTTTATACGTAATTTGTTTTTCCTTAAAATAATCATTTTAATGAAAACAGCTCAAAGAATAAAAATAGATTTACAAAATGTAATTTCTGAAATTCTGTATATTATTCTATTCTTAAGAAGATCAATTATTTTAATTAAAGTAATTTCATAAAAAAGAAATTACTATTTTTTTTCTTTTTTTGGTAATTCTTAAATGTCATAAAAACAGATTTATATCATCATAAAATTCAAAACCGCATCAAATTTTGTTTTTCTTTATTGATAAGACCTGCTGTGACCTTCTCATTTATTACAAATTACCTGAAATTCCTAGCTGCAATAGGTCGCATTAACACAAATAAGAGCCATAAATTAATAATGCAAAAACAAATTAGAAATTTTAAAGTGACTTGCAATCCGCCGTTAAACCAAACATAAAACAATGTCACGAGCTAATCAAGCTGCCGAAAAATTGCAAAACTCTTTGTTTAAAAATAACTTGTGATTTTGCTTGTAAAAATATGATCAAATAAAATGCGAAGAATTCTTTCAACTCCGAAAATTCACGTTTGACGTGAATTATAAAATAAACTCGGCTAATCATTCTGTTTCATTATTATTAAGCGCAGTTAAAGTTCATTGCGCATCTAACCTAAAATGCAATATGCTCCGTTTTTCGAGGACTCTCAGAAACCAATACTCCAGAAACTATGATAATCTCCAGACTCGGAATATGCCTCGTACGCTTGTGTGTGTTCTTTAGATTTTTCATTGATAGTTACAAAGTACATAGTTTTTATCGGCTTCGAAACAAAGCCTCAAATATGACCCAGTAAAACAATCCGCAAGAGTCGATACTCAGGCTCCAGAAAAACTCGATTTACGATCGACAGCTTCATTTCAAGAAATGCAACTTTATGGCTTTTTACCGGGTCGCTAACAAGAACTGTTTGCTGTTGACTTTTCGCAGACCAAAGATAATGAAAAAAGTGTTGAGGCAATTATTTCAAAGTTGGAAGCAAAATTTACAGTCGATTTATTTGATTGCAATCACAGGCGTAGATTAAAGAAAATTGAAAAGTGAACATAAAGGGTTCTTCCAATTCTTCCATTTATAAAATAATCAACAAATGTTAAGAATAAAAAATTATCAATAACTTTGTCGTAAAATAAGTATACAAATTATTTTTCTTGAATGTCAACTCTTACTTTAAGAAAAAAGGCTTATACATTGAACTATTTTTTTCTTTAATTATTCATATAATTTTTTTTAACTATTTTTCAGTAATATGAAACTTATAGACCAACCAATGATTTTATTCAAATATTCACATTATTAATTTTTCTCCTTTGTATTTGATGGTAAAATGATATGAAAACTATATGATGTAAGCTTTGATAACAAAAAAAGTATCACATTATTTTGAGTTAGGAGCATAATAAACTGCTGAAAAATTAAATTACTTTTGTGATTGGATGAAATCTAATTTCTCTTGGCCACAGAAATTCCATATCTTTCAAATTGTGTTTCTCTTTAATCCAACTCACATACAAAAGAACAAATTCAACTAGAAACACGTGTACATTTCTGCAGTCAGTATTTCTTTTCTTTGATCATTTTATATCAAAAATAGAAGCGAACTGTTTGTTTGCAGCAAGCCTGCTATAATTTTCTCTACACGCAATTCTCTTGATCAATTGAATATATATTAATTTAGGCAAATAATTTGAAACAGTATAGTTGCAAAAAAAATATTTATAATTCAAAAGCATATACACAGCTGTTATAAACTGGAACTAAACAATTTCTATAACTTGTTAACTGTTTTTGCTTTAAATAAAAAATTTTTAATACAAAATTGAACTTCATTTATATATAAAAATACTGCAAAAGGTATCAAATTTTATGAGCTAATATAAAAAATATTAAGGAATAAAAAAACATCAACTTTTCGTGTTGATAACATTTTATGTCACCATAAAAATCAAGACAATCCAAAAGTTATTTTTAAAACCAACTAAACTCTTTCACGTCATTTAATTTTAGAGAAAACTCTTGATTTTATATTTCATCTTTTAAATAAAAATATAAAAGTTATTAATGTCTTTAATTGAAACAATTTTTTATATCTTTTTTTTACAACAAATACATGTTTTAAAAATGCATTTATCTCTGACTCGATCTCTGAAATATTTGTAAAAATTCAAACAAACATATAAATTTTAAAAATGTCAATTTTAATAAAAATTAATTTATTATTTTTATTATATATATTATATAAATGGATATCATTTATATAAAATAAAATAAAAAAGATTGCGTATTTTGTAATGTCTGAATTCTCCAAGCATTACTTGCAATATTATTTCCATAAATTTATTAATTAAATAATGTTAATTCTTTTATGTTCACGATTTTACCATAGAAATCAAGGTCAAACCAAGCAAACCTGAATTAAATTGTGCAAAGCCATGTCTGAGGCGTTGTCATCTGAGTATTTTGAACATTATTATTTTTGCACGTGCAACTCGCGACTTTGCTTTTGCTTCCCTTGCATGGTACAAATCATGGGAAGAAATTGTCTCCTACCCAATTAGCCTTTGTTATCAGTTATTATAAAATACCTCTCTTTTGGGACAAAAGTAGAGAGTACCAGCCAGTCAAGAAATTATAACACACGTTCTATCACGTTGAATTTATTTACGACGCAACCATGCATTTCCACAACTTCATAATTGAATACTTAGTGAAAATTTTGCGTATTACGAGTCACGCCTCAATTGTTACGTTGCTACGAACTTAAGTTAATCATCACACGTTTCGAACATTTGTAAAAGAGAAGCTCCTCTTAAACATCAATTTATCAAAAAATTCATTGATTAATAAATTGATTATTGAATTTATTTTTAATAACACAAACACACATGCTTGTGTTACATCTGGACATTACAATTTAACTGAATTTAAATAAGAGATAATAATTAAAACTGTAATAAAAAATTAATTTCAACAATATTTGAACTTTTTTCTGGACTCAAATTATGTAAAAAAGTTATTCGTATACAATTTTTTATTATATTCATTTAATGATAAAAGGTAAATGCAAATTTGTAAAAAGCATTTATTACAATTTAGTTTCAAATGCTGCATTTAATTCGTTTAATTGTTATATCTGCTTGCAAAAATATAAAACAATACAATTTATGTTTCTTGTTGTTTAGCTTGATATTAATTCACATAAATTGTATGAAATTCCACAACATATTGTTGTGCAACTGGATTGTACATAATATTGCGTAATTTTAACAAAATGGATACAGAGTGCAGAGAGCACAACAAACTGAATGAAAATGTTGATACAAAACAAAGTTAAAAGCATTTATTTAAGTTTAAACTAAATATAATTTTCATAAGTTGAAACAATAATCCTGCTGACATATGATTGTAAAATTTGTTTCAACAATTTTTTGACATTACAATTTCAGTTAATATTTTATACACACTGTTTTCCAAGTATAAGCAGGTTTTGTTCTATTTTGTTGCAAAAACTTATACCATATTGACAAATTAATAATTTATTAAAAGTAAATTATTAATAAATATGAATTTCAGTTTTCATTTTTGTCTTTTACTTTTTAATAAATTAAACATGTTACTTTTTTTAATTTTTAAAAGCAAAGTACACAAACTAATTTAAATTTCATAATTGAACGCCTTAACTTTAATTCACATGTTAATTTACTTTTTCAACGCATTATTTTTCAGTTATTAGCGACTCTTCTTTTTCTGAAAGTTAATTTTTAACAAACGAGATTTGTTAATTTTTAACAAATTAGAGATGGGTTCAGTAGAAATTTTTTATCGCAAAAACTTATACGCAGACTTTAATAAAATCCTTAAATTGCTAAAAGAAAAAGTGGCAGAAAACTTTGATTCATTCTCTGCCCATTTAACAACAGTTCATTAGTTGCAATTGTGCTGAATTGCTGTAATTTGAAACATAGATTTATTTGACTCGGTGTTCAATTTTTTTCTACACATTCGATTAACAAATTTCGACAAAAAAAGAAGATTCTTCTTAATGTTTATTCGATTCCAATTGTCAGTTTTCATGAACAGTTCCAATTTTCTATGAATTTTCATATATCATACATATATGTTACATGACCCAGAATAAAATTAAAAGTAAGAATTCGTGTGTTAAAAATTACACAAGTATAAAATTTGCAGGAATTCTAAGTGTGCTATTACTTTTTGCATGTTACGAAAAATTATTCTCTCTATATTAACTAACTATATGACGTAAGTTGGATCCAAATCACTGTCATTAGGTCAGTCCTAGTTCTTTGCCCTGCTATCACTTTCCAGCAAATTTCTGTTCTAAAATGTTCCGAGCTGAAATAAGGGAAAAACAATTCCACTCTGAGATTAAAACGGGCCATAAAGCTCTTTCGATTCGTGACCTTTTGACTAAGTTTTTTTTAGAAAAGAATGGAGATGCAGTGACGATTATAGGACACACACACACTCATACATTTTCCTTGAAGGGTCGTTGTCCTGTGACGTCATGCGAACAGAGAAAAGCTTGCAGGAGTTTATTGAGGTGGCGTGAACATCGATGCGGGCTGGCTTAGTGGCGCCACCGTGACGCAGGATGCGGCAAAAAGTAGAACACCTGACGATAGAACAAGAAGCAACAGCACTCAAGAAAAGAAAGTGCAACAACAATAAGAAAAGCGCAGAAAAAAAACTCCTCGCAAAGGATTTCCAAACAAGTGGCTAATCTTTTGCTTGCTGTTGTTTTTTTTATTGACAACAAGGAAACACAGCTGTTTTTAATTTTCTAACAGAGACACTTAAAGAGCGAAGAATTAGCTGAAAAAATTTTACTAAATAACAAACGAAAGAATATTTATTTTGAAATTAAATCTTATGAAACATTTGAATTTCTTTTAAGGATTTCGCAAAATAAATAAACTGCAAAATTATTCTTTGAACTTGTTTGTCAAAGGTTCGCTCCGAATTTTCGAATTCATCATAGTTTATGGAGTTCAAATGGTTTACATAAAAGATATTCACATGTTAGTAAACATTAAACAATGAAATTGAAGATGCTTAAATTAAAAATTGAAGTGATCTTTCATCGTGACACTCTTATTTGGAATCAAATTTGTCAACGAGACAAATGTTCTTCGTTCGACACAAATAGCAAACTTTTTTGTTAAAAAAAATAATCATACATAAACTACAATTTCAGCAAATTAAATAGTTTTTATCTTAATCATACAAATTAAATCTAATCGAATGTGCTTTACATGTATAATATTTTACATTAAAGTCTATTTAAATGTGATTTAATCAAGTAGAAATTAATTTTAAAAAAATTTCTAACAAAAAATTCCATTATGCCCAAGTAAACATTTAATAAAAGAGCAAAGAAAATGAAAGTCAGCGTTAATGAAACGTAAATCTAGTGGTAAAATATTACCCCGAATTCACATTTGATTACAAGATCAACAAATAAATTTTACACAAAACTAAAAGTCATGGCAGTTTTATTCGTGCATTAACATTAAAGAATCATTCTTTTGACAACTGAAAAAAATAATTTGAATGTTTTATAGAAATATAAATCAATCGAAATTGACGTGATATTATTATTGATCAAAATTATTTTGATTTGAAAATGATTCAAAGAAAAATGATATCGCACAGTCGGCGGTCTATTTCTGACTGGGTTAACTACACTGCTCTCTATTTGTTCTCGCTGCGTATAACAAGGTAGAAAAGCTGCTCTGGTGGGGCGTCCAAGTGAGAGAGATGCAACCGCGTTGCTAATGTACTTTACACTGTCGAGTAGTGGAACTGTAATGTGGTCTATCAACAGGTGCAATGTTAACATGTACTCTGTCACATTTGGACACACGTAAATGATGCATATGTGCAATTTTTTATGTAATCATTTTGAAAAAAAGATTAACTACAAGGATATTTAATTTTTATTAAGATAAATGCAACAAAATCTATTTTTTACTTTCATATAAAACTATCTGAATACTATTTTTTAAACTTGTTAAAATTTATTAATAACATAATTGAAGATATGTATTATTTAAAATAGAAATATTTTCATAAAATTGACATATGACTTTTTTTATAAAGAATATTTTTTATATTATTTACAAAATCAAAAGAAAAATTATTTTACTCGAAAGATTTGTTTTATCAGTTTAGATATTTCAGTTTATACAATTTTTTTAAAGTTTTAAGTATAAAATTTAATATTTAATATCAAATTCGATATATAATACATTTTTTACGTAAGACGAATATTTTTCATAAAAAAAGCTCTCAGATTCTATTAAATTTACATTTACTTTATACTCGAAAATAGAATACCTTTAAATGGAATATAAATTTTTTACATAAACTTTCAAAGGTATTTATTTTTTATGCATTTTGAAAACATCGTAAAATACTTATTTTCAAACATATTATATGTTTTTTCCCATAGTAAAAAGTTGAAAATATTGTTTGAAATAATTTATTTTCTTGTTTACTCAAAAAAAGCTTATTTGACTTTGTTTAAATCCTCAACCTATCAACTTGATAACATTCAAAATCCCACATACGTCGTGACTGCAATATTTTATGAAAATATATTACGCAGCAACTATTACCCTTTCTCACGAACTATTTATAATACGCACTTATTTCTGTTCATTTATTTTTAAATGCAATCCTTCTGAGTTATTATTTTCATGCGAGTATAGTTTTTATTAGTCACCGGTATTATCAGAGAGGTTAACACTGATGAAACGCACTTGTAGGTAATACATAATGAGCCTGGCATTAAACATCAAGAATATATATATGTTGGTACATTTATACTTTTTTTCCTCGTTACACTAGTTAGACTTTTTTATGGAAAATTATGCAAACATATTTAAAAAGAAATTAAACAAATCAAAATTTTAAATTTCTTTTTTAATTGTGTCACATAAAGAAACGATGTTTTTTCAAGTGAATTTCTGTATTAATTAACAATTTACAAATTCGAGTTAATTTATTCAATGTCAACTTAGGGAATTTTTCTTATAATTAAAAATGTAGGGCTTTGCATATTCCGTTTCGCACGAGTTTTAAACATTTCTAAGAATATTTCAATTTCTCTTAAGGTGGATAAAACATTTTACATTAAAAAGTAGATATTTCAAAAGATTAATCATAATACATATTATAAAGAACATATTTTTATAATTTTTTTTTCTATGTTTATGTTTGAAATCAAATTTTTATTGTTAACATCAAAATCACATTTTATTTGTATCATTTTGACAAAATATAAATGTACGAATAAAACTATTTTTTTTATATAAATCAATTAAAATGTGTAATTATACATTATAATATTTTTTTTTATTTTATTGAGAATTTATATTTGTATTTTACCGGACAATTAAAATAAATATTTTTGCAACAGTTGGCGAAGTTAAAAATACATTTTCATTTGCGATAAAATAAAATAACTTATTTAAAAAATGAATAATTTGTAAAAAATACATTTTAATTTTATAAAATACTAAATCCTCGCAAAATCCTAATTGTTTACGATTCTATAACTATGTTAAAAATAAAAAGTTATTAAAGATGACAAGTGACTATCCTTTCAACCTTATTAAATACAATTAGTTTTTTAGTTCTCCAAAAATGTGATCTAAAAATAAAAAAAAATCATGTTTAAAAAAGATTTGCATTCAAAACAGGTCGTCATTTGAATAACATTTGTTCGAGTGTTCCTACGCAACATATAATCCCGTGTCTATGGTTGGACTGTCTAAAATAACTTCATTGTTTGTTGAAGCATGCTGAGAAACACCTTCTGGCTGTATCACTTGCAGACGCGAAATCCTTACTATTCGATCGGACTTCCTCGAAATAGCGTTCAATTGCTCTACTTAAGTTATGCCTCGCTAACAATTATGTCAACAGATTTAAAATAACAACAAAATTAACAGCAGTAAAATCTTACACACCCACGAAAACGAGATCGTCTTCTATCTTGAGAGGCTGTTGCTTTAGCCTTAAAATTTTGTGAATTCTCCAATATAGCTGTTTCTCATTTATATATATCTATATGTATATTAATAAATCAAATTAACATTTTTTATTCATTTGATAATTAAAACCTTCATCATCTATTACAAGGACACTAATAATTTATCATTGCCATTCAAAAAGTGGAATAACTAATAGTAATTATCTCGGGACATGCAAAATTTTTAACCTTATATACCCACAAAATTTCATATTTTCATTGTCATAGTTGTAATTCATTTTACTTTTGAAAATAAAGCACATTTGAGTATAATTTCTGACCTTTTTCCCATTTACTTTACTATTTACATTTAATTCTTCAATTACACACAGACTCAGGTGATAATTTTAAAAAAAACATCTGCAGTGTAAATATCTATAAATGCAAAATCCAAAGGGATTTGAACTTGAATTTCACGAATAATAAATGAAATAAACACATCAACCTGCAAAATAAACATTTTTTAACAAACTATCAGAAATAAGAAAAAAGAAATTACTTCAATCAATCTGACAGTGTGACTGATTGTTTTGAATTAAAAAATCCATATCAATATCAAAAAAGTCTTTTCTGACAAATTACTTTGTAATATAAATGCGCAACCTGACAAATGTTATTTATTTTCTTTTGATTCATCAATTGAACCAAAATTCGTTTGATGTTTTGGCTGATTATTTCGTCAATTGTATCTCGGCCATTGCAGTGACACAAAATAATCCAAGTACTTTGTGCCAATTACTCGTTAAATAATTATCTTCCAATAATTACGTCCTCGCTTAAAAGCTTAGACCTATTTTTGGAAAGAAAGCAATAATTACACCGCAGATGTCCTTTAAAAATTGAAGCAAAGCTTAAAATAAAATGACCACGAAGAAAGGAAATTATTAATGATTGCTATATTAATATTCCAATGTCAAAATATTAGCAAATTTATATATGATGCATCGCAGCTAATGGATACCTCATTAATCAATCTCGATAAATTTCATCGAACAAGTCCGGCGTTTGTGCTAATATCAAGACTCTCTTACCTTTTCATATATCTATTTTCGTGCCTACTGGTATAGAAGTTCCACGAGAATATTCATCTCGAAGGCGCTTTTCAGAAATCTTCACGCGGAACAATAAGCAAAATTTCCCCGGAAAAAAGGTGCAGATGCATTGTATTCAGTCGATTGAAATGTCGGATTCATTTCACTTTGTCAAGATGAGAACTTTTTTTGAGGTAAAAGTTCTTCGTGTGTATAAAAGTTTGTGTAAATGCATTTTTATGAATGTCTTAAGAATAATTGTGAACAAGTTGATTAAATACTTTTTGCCTAAGAAAAGAGCAAAATAAAATTAACTATTTCTAATTCCTATGTTATGTCTGTGTCTTATTTCGATTTCACACGAAACAACTGATCTTAATGCAGTTTCTGAATTGAATATTAAGTGTACAAATCAATATTATGTATATAACTTGAAGAAAATATTACGTTATAATAACTTTATAGTCTAGATTAATGACATATATTCTGAAGAAATTTTAACTCAATTTTTTCATTAAAAAATGTTACGTTAAACTTTAAGTTTTTTATGAATTTATAACTAAAATATTGATATATATTAAATTATAAAGTTCTACAAGCAATACAAAAATTGTAATTTTCTTTTAACTTTACTATTTCTTTAGTTTAATAATAACGAAGAAAAATCATTTTAAATTTTATTCTTTACAGTACAATAAAATGCGTTTAATTTTTCAAAGTATTTCGTTTAAAACCACGACAGAGACTGAAAATCCTGTAATTTATATTATAGACTGAACCAGAAGTGGTTTTTCCAAAATTGTCCCAAATATTCTGGATTAATTTAGCAAACTTCTCAATAGCTCTGGGTAGAATTGATTTCAGTTAAAATTGCGACTTTCTACATTAGATTTCGCTTTATAATTCATATTTTCACTTGCAGCATTAATTAGTAAATTCTTTATATTTCTAGTTTAATTATTTCAGCTAGTCAATCTATTCTATAGATTGATTTTATTGCACAGTTATGAATTATTTTTGACTTGGTTTTAGAGTATCCAACTTCTTGTAGCGAATAAAAACTTTGTCTTGGAATAAAATGGTAGAACTGACATTTTTACATTGTACCAGGTTAATTAAATTATTAACATGTCTTTCATTTTCGAAATCTATTTTGCTTAGATGAATCAATTCATTATTCGTTAACAATGTATATGGTCTGGACGAAACATTTTTTGTTTATCTTTCATTAAATAATGATATTAAATTTTATTTTTGTAAACAAGTATAAGTTAATGATACAAACAAGTATTAGTCTAGCGCCCTACAAATTATAGTTTATTTAAAGTGGTAGTATTGACATTTGCTAAAACCCACCTAAATTTCACCTAAGAAAGTACAGAATCAGTGTTAAACCGATAAACATCTCGGTTTGGTTCTGCCTATTATTTTCTTTTCTGTGATGCAAAACAAGCATAATTTTATATCTTAACTTATTAACGCCGAAGATTGCATATTTTGTAATACTTTTTCATACTTAATTCTCAGTAATATAATAACATGAAAAAATATAATAATTAATACTATATTTTGATAGATCAAACTTTGCTCTTTCAGGTTTTGATAGAAAAAATGTATTTGTTTCCAAAGCGAATTTGACATGACGGCTATTTTGTAAAAAAAAAGTTAAACATATGAACATTTTTACACTTCAAATTTATAGTTTTTCCGTGGAAAAAAGATGAAAATTATATGTATTATTCGGTGGCAGACATCTTTATCCCATGCAAACTTATCCCTTAATAACTTATTCTATATTTTTATTAATTCAACTTTTTTTTCATTGTTTTATTTTACTTGTGCAGCTTTATCATAAATAGTTATTAATTCTAAATTAATATATATGAACAATTCTACAGATAATTTTCCATTAGCCGTAAAAAATCGAAAATTTTCTGGTTGAGGGGACATTTTTGGAGGTATTTTTTTCTTGTTTTTTACGCTCTAAAATAGACAAAAAAATGTGGTGCTCTCAGAAATATGAAAGGTGACACTCTTAAATATGCTATCAAAAGCAATTTTATATAGAATTTCATTGCAGCAATAAAAAAATTGAAACTTTGGAACACAGGGCACACTTTCAAAATTATTTTGTCCTTGTTTCTTGGCCTATCAAACGTAAAAAACAAATTGGGCCCAATGAAAGTTTAAAGGGTGACAACTTTTCTAAAATTGCTAATTAAAAAAAATGAAAAAACAGCTAGAAGAAAAATATCTGTAGAATTTCTCATATATAGTCACCCTTTAAATTTTCATTTTGCCCAATTTTTTGTGTACGTTTAATAGGCCAAGGAACAAGGAAAACATAGTTTTGAAGGTGTGCCCTGAGTTTCAAAATTTCGATTTTTTATAGCTGCAATGAAATTGTATATTAAATTGCTTTTCATAGCATATTTAAGGATGTCATTCTTAATATTTTTTAGGGCACCACTATTTTTGTTTATTTTAGAGCGAAAAAAAAACAAGAAAAAAAGCCTCCAAAGATGTCCTTTCTGCCAGAAGAATTTCGATTTTTTTACGGCTAAAGGAAAATTATCTGTAGAATTGTTCATATACATATGTTTTAAATATGTATTACATGCATAAATATAATAAAAAATTTATAAATATTTTACAAATTGCAAACTCAGTGAACGTTCAACCAAGTAAAGGAATCTTAAAGTTGCGCTAAGCCACGCAGATTCGTAACTCAAACGTGCCCACAATGCGCCGCAGACGTTACCGAATTTCCGCTTTTGTCGGTTATCTTTAAGTTTACTTATTCAGGAAACATTAAGTGGACTTTAAGTAGACTTCGAAAATTAAATATAAATTAAATAACATATAAATATTTCAAAGTGTGTATTTTTGTATCAATTTTATTATTTTAATATTTTTTAAAAAAAACATACATGGGTAATTTCATACCAACGCGACATGGCGTGCAATGGGTCGATTTTTAATTGGAAAACTGATGTCATTTTCAGATTTCTCATACAAAAATTAAATCCGAATTTTCAAGTTTTTTTTTTCATTATA
>JABFPM010003237.1:0-14743 GCA_022817325.1 Idris sp. 1 HC-2018
AAGTTGTAAATTTTAATATACGATATATATTTTTTAAACCTATTTACTTAAATATTGAATTAAATAAAAATTATATTTCTAAAAAAAATCACTGTTGGCTATTATGGAACACTAACGTCTTGAAACTGTCGGGTATTATGGGCCTTTTGCATTTTTTTAAACAACATTTTCAATTAATTTATCAATTTTTTAGATAAATATATAAACGGAATTTTACGCAGAAATAATCAAATTAACCAATAAACTTAAAAAAATAAACAAAATTTGCATGTTATTTAAAATATTTATAAATAAACTTAGGCGGCCCATAATATTCGTTTTTCTCCTACATATTATTCTACATTCGTAACTTACATTAGATCAGAATTAATTTTTTAGCAAATAACATGCATTACTTTTACTATAAAATATTTACAATACCGTAATGAACAAATTAATTATTATTTTTATAATTGTTTATGACAAAATTTTAAAATTGCCTCCAAAAGACATAACCTACATATATGATCAGCAGTTCTACTTCATGTCACATGCGAATACTTAGGAATGTTTATAATTTTAGTACACTCGTATACTAAAAGCAGCTGCTTTAGGCTAGCTTCAACAGTATAATATACAAGTTTATTAAATTTACAAATGTATATTATATAATTTAATATGCGCATGCGAAAAAAACTTCATAAACATGTATACCAAAATTATATATGCTTTTTTGACTAGTGAAAGAAATCAAAACTAAGGAATGAAATTATTATATATAAATATTTATACATTTAAGTAGATATTTAATATTAAACTCTTAATAAAAACATAAAAATCAAAAACCAGTTTTTTTTAATTCTAATAACAAAAGCGGTCTTTTCATTTAAATATACATATTTTTGGCAGTTAATAGTCAAGGAAAAATACTCCTAAATTGTCAGTTGAAAGAAACAAATAAAAGGTAACAAATTGTTGACTAGTGTAATATTTAATATGACAAAATATTAATCATCTTCAAAGAAAATTTTAAATCAGAGCCTCATTGAAAGAATAACTTTTGTTCAATTTTGATTGAAATTGAGATATACTCTTATGAAGAAGTTTTTTTATTATATTTTTCATTAAACCTGCAATTTTTCGTCAAAACCAAAAATATTGAATTGAAATAAATTGTCCCTAAAAACATTCTATAAAAATGTTAAATCTTTTAATAATAAGTTGATATTATCAAAACATATATAAATATTAAAGTTTAGAATATTAAAAAATTTAATTAAAAATATTGCATACTCTTAAAAAAATCTTGGCGGTCCGACTTTTCAATGTTTCAATCTAACATTGAATATTTCGTTACTAAGATACAACATTTATGAAATTTACTAATAAATTATGTATCTTATTAAAAAAGTAATGTTCCATTCTAGAAATCAAGTATGTTGTAGCTTTGACTTCAAACAATGTTTTAAGATAATTTTCATTAAATTTTATTCGGTCAAAATAAACGAAAAAAAGTTTCTATTTTAATTTACGTATTTTCTCCAACTTAATGAATTTTAATACACAAAAATTTAAAAGCTAAACAAATTTTTTTTGGGTAGTGGTACATTTGACATGAAATGTCCAGTATTTAGAGTAGAAATTTCTGTCACATTATACACTTGATTGCGTGTATATCTGCAAGGCTCAAATTTGCGTAAAATATGAGTAAAGACTGCTAACAAAGTGAAAAATTGCACGAAAGTATGTACATATATTAAAAACCGTCATTAAATACTCGATACCTTGAACTTAATAATGTAACACTTTTTTAGTTACAACATTGAATTTTAATAATGATTATGGAATAAAATCCTTTTTACTTTCATTTGTTATTTTGATTGCTCATTGATAAATTACGTGCAAAAATATAGTACCGTTCTGAATGACGTTATTTGTTCAAATGAAAATAAAATTCAATCGAGTGAAATGCAAACAAAAAGTAATTTATATGATAAAATTGTAAAATGCCCCACACTCTGCGGGACGTTTTATTTGCCGAACAAAAACGCAATGTAAGATCACTTTAAAATATATAGAAAAGTTGCTTCAAATCTGCCAAGAGTTGGGAATTTAATCAGATTCTAGATTTCGTTTTATTTTTAAGCAAAAGTAGGTATACTTTTACCTAATATCGACATTTCTGTGATATCGACATTTATGTGGTGATCAGTGTATATCCTTCGTAGAAATTTTGTAACATTATAATTCATGTGATCATCATGTAACATTGTTTTATAACAGTTTTTTTAAAATGTTAACATTTAACCCTCCATGCCTCATGGTTCTGCAAAATGAAATTTTAACACAAGGGAATGATGAGAACCGATAGACGCCGATTTTAATTTTAATAACATTTTTGCAAGATAACATAAATTGTAAAAGAATATTTTCATTAAGGGCTCTCATTCTATTAATTGGCGGTACCCATAATGAAATATTTTTGAAAATCGTAAAAATTCGTAATTTTGTATTCTTCAATCAGTAATTCTACACGAACTCAGCACGACATGTTACAGACCCATTTTTAATTTCAAAATGAAGTATATATACTATCGTATTTCTTATGCCAAAAGAAGGCGAAATTCAAAATAATAGCTCATAAAAAATACAATCAGAAACTACCATTGATAAGATCGAACATGTTAAAATGTTAGAATATTTTAAAAATCAATGATAAAATTAAGATAAATATAAAGCTATGTTATCAGGTACAATTTATTTTGTCACCACAACTAGTTTATTTGTTATAAACATTTGGCAAAAAACCAAAACATTTTTTTCTACATTTTGTAACTTTTTCGATTTTTTAACTTTTTACATTTTTTAAAAATCATCAAAAAATAAGATTTCGAAAGGCAATGAGTTTGCAGGCTAAAGCGTTTGAGTTCTTGTTTAGAACGTTAATACATACATTAGTTGGTACAACGGAATATCACTCTTCAGCTTTCGGGAATGGATTAAAGCGAATCTTCGGCGTCATTAGTGGCCTCGTTTTGCACTACACCTCAAAAATGGGTTCTTTATCTTTATCCGTTTTTCACAACAAAAATTGGATTTTAATACAGTCAACTCTATGAAGAGGCAAAAATTCGAGAATTAAATTCGTCGCTCCTAGAGAGAGATTCACCTCTACAGAGAGTGTTGCATTAAAGGTTAACTGACAAAGCCGACCCTTCACAAGTCACCACAATTCGCCATTAGACTGAAAAATTGGCCTCCTCATAATTCGCCTCATTGTAGAGTTGACTGTATATTCCAAATGACATTTTATAACAAATAGAGAAAATCGAATGATTTAATTCGAATAATTCGAATAAATACTTTGCATTTGATATATTTAATTCTCTTTTTTTATCCAATTATTTTTTTACAAAAAGTGCAATTAGATTTCCCATTTTTCTTCTGCAGTCTTTTTATTTCTGGATTATTTTTAAGTTTGGTTAAACTGTTAAAACAACTTTAAATAATCATTTTAATGACTTAGTTCGATTTACGTTATGCATGTTATAAAAAACAAGTGCCTTATTTGAAGACACTTTTATCATTTAAGGCAGTAAAATTGTCTCAAAACAACCATTTTGCGTCAATTTTAATGCCTTAAATAGTAAAAGTGACTTAAAAGAAGGCACTTGTTTTTGAAGTGTGTCAAAAGTAGACGTGTCGCATAGAACGAAAGAAAAATCGGAAATAACTACATTTTTTCAATGCAAGTGTATAAAACATACCTCTACATTAATTATCAAATAAAACCTGAATACTTAATATAGGATTTCACTAATTATTTCTATCTGTATAAACGACTAAAACATTTTGTCATTGAGAATAATTTTCTCAATTGATTTTCATTGCTCTGGTGGTAGTATACCTTCACAACAACCCTACGCCCCCATTATAATAGATAACACTTAATTAGATAGTGCCGTTGCCTGAGACGTTTTCTCATACAACAATTATTTTATGTAATATATCCTGGATATTATTTCTCACGCCACAAAAACTACGAGCAGCTTATGTTCACGCTCATATGATATAATAGAGTGTGAACTATTGTATTATATTCATGCTGCTTCGGGCGTACAGTAAATCAATTTTTGACACTCATCTTATGTGCTTTCATTATAAATTTATTTAATCCGGTTGCAATAAATGTCATCGTGCAGAATTAGTCAATTTTCATGTTACTAACAATGACTATTTATCAGTTAACACTTTATAATGGTATTATAGATTTGTTGTTATTTCAAAATCGAAAATTTAATTGTCTTATTGCAATTACATGTTGACTTTCGAATGTTTCTTTCAATTGGCTCGTTTATTTTTTTAATCTTTTTCTTGTACATATTTTTTGTATCTGATGAATAATTATAAGAAATTCGCTATTTGTTCGTGCAAAATGAATTAGCAACGACGTAGTATACGAACCCGGAAGTTAAGTTGTTAGCTCACGCGACGTCGTATCAAAGCCTGAAGTCGTGTAGTCAGACCGCGAGATCCAGGAAACTGGCGTAGTTCGCGATCACAACTATTCGGTGTCGCGATCGGCATTGCCCTGGCGGTCGTATCGCCGATGACAGGACGTAAAATGCAGACAAACGTGAGATACTGGGAGCACTAATGTAAATGGCAATATATATCGACATGTCGAGCTCTCAATAGGCACATTTCAACAGCACAATGCTTTGCGAACAAACACGATCGTATTTTTCAACGATCGCATTACAATGTTGCACTCATCTTGGCTTTTTGTTCCATCATCGTAAAATGCAGACAAAGATACGACATTATTTACAACTGAGTTAATGAAAAAAGTTGTTTATAAAGTTTTTTGTTTTCTCCTACAATATAATTTTTTGCTTTGTTTCGGCTAGTTTGGATGTACCTAAGTTGTATGTAGAGAAAATTTTATAAGATTACAATACAAACTAAAAAGACAAAAATAGTTTCATTTGCAATGGTAATTATAACACAAAGTATTTCTTATGGGTTGATGTTTAAATAATACTTTTTAATTTTTTTATTTTATATTTTAAAATTGCAAATAAGTTTCAGTTAAATATTTCAATTATTTACAGTAAATATCTCGATTTCCTTTGTTATTTGTTGTTTTATTTCATAAAAGTAATTTATTGTTTTCAGTGATAATATGCGCTAAAGTGTGACTTGTTAAGTTTTTTTTTTCTTTTATTAAAAAATTGTATTAAGAAATCAAAATTATTATTGACAACTTTTAGTTGTGAATTAATTAACTAATTGTTAAAGAAGTATTAATGCTCAATAAAAACCGGGTAATAGCCGTTAGTTTAATTGTATAAACGGCAGTTACTCAACGTCATTAATCCATAAAACTTTCCCTTATTAAGTCATACTTTTCTATTTATAAACTGATTAAATGTTTCGTTGATGCGCAGTTTAAACTCCCATATTCAGCAATGCGATAATAATACCCAATATTAAATTGAATTGTATTAGTAATTAAATGGAAGATATTTAACATTAAATAAAAAAATATAAAATAAATAATTTAGAGTTTAAAAAGAGGAAACAAGAGAAAATAGGTTAATACATTATGCCACTAGAATATTCTGTTGCTTATTGGTGATGAATATAAGCAGGTGCATGATTTCGGATCGGGGCAATACTAGAAGAACCACTTTCGAGTGGAGAGTTTGAAAAGAGTTTTAGATTGGCAGAGACTTGGCTCAAATCCGAGAAATTAATAGAACCTTTATGATATGAGCGTGATCCTTTAATCGGGATTCGTGAAGCCCAGGGAAAAAATGATAAAGAATCAAGAAAAAGAGAAGAGGACAAATGGCTGAAAATCTTAGATGAATACTGAATGTGCCGATACTCAATTGCCCGCGTAAGACTTCATGCGTACTCTCTAATTAATTTGCATCTTTATCAAATGGTTTGAAGTATACTCATGATCTACTCACTCTAAAAACAGCACGTAAAATTACTCAAGATTTTACGGACCAGATATTAGTAAAATTGCAGAAAAATAAATCCAATGTTTGGTCATCTAATTTATTCTTGCAAATCAATTTAAGGAAAATTGTCGTGAACATATTTTATTACAATATACTTTAGCATAGATAATAATGAATTATAGATAGCAACTAGATGCAAACGAATGACCACGTCCAGGCGTAAAAGCACAATGTTAAGTATAAATCTTATTAGGGTACACAAGAGCAAGTTTCTGCGCGAGGCGAGCATCCTAATCTGGCTGATCTAATACAGTACCGTAGAAGTATCTATCCAGTATTCAAGCATGCATATTTGCACAAAACCAACGGAATTGTGCTGTCTCATTTTGAGCAAGACTAATCATATACATGCATAAACACGTAGCGACGATAATAACATATACTCTCTTATACTTGTGTTTCAGTGCAGCTTTAACTCACAAGGCATTTCAAATATTTACTTTGTCATTAGGTAAATATGATTGCTCTATTGTGTTAAAAACGGATGATATCTTGTGTATTCATTTAATCGCGTTGCTAAAAATACAAAAGTTTACAAGACAAAGACAAATTCACATGCATTTATACAATCTACTGACATTTTAAGGAAACATACAAGTGAAATTTCGTGTTTCTATTAAAAGAAGAAAAATGTATAACGCGAAACCTAATTACAATGAAGTATATAATCTGTGACATTTTATGCAAAATTTATTAAATGTCATTCAAAAATCCCGCGATACTGCACATGAATATATAATAACGCGTGATAGTTATGTATGCTGACAAAAAAGTGACGAAACGTAATTCGGAGAAAATATGACAGTGCCTGGGAAATGCAAGTAATTGGCATCCCGATATGGTAAAAGCTTTTCCCCTATGTCCTCTGCGCCGGTGGCACTCTCGTGACAAACAGTCGCAAAGTCGAACACATCCGTAAGGAAATCCGCGACGTAGTTTCCCTCAGGTTCCACGAGTGTACATAAACTTGCGAAGCAAGCATGCCGTTAATCTTGAGTGCCACTTTGCCGCGAACTTGAGTACTTTTCAAGAAAATTAAAACTTCTCTCAACAAAATAAGAATTGCCCTTAAATGTTAGTCAAATGACTTTGGTGAATTAATCACAATTATAATCAGTGAGCTCTAATTGGGTGTACTTAGTTTGTTTTTTGTTTGTTTGTTTGTTTGTTTTTTTTTTATAATTCTACATATTTTGGGATCTGATCAAAAATGTATCTTTTAGAAAAGTTTACACAGTAGACTCTTTTTAATTTAATCACAATTTGAAATAAATTCTTCTATATCAAGATAATTTGTCAAAAACATAATATTACTTGTACTAAAATCTTGACTGGGTTTTTATTTATTCCAATTTAGTTTATTTCTAACGCAAGATATGATGAAATTTATGTTGGAGATACATCATCCATTCACGGTCTAGTTTGCAAAAAAAGTCATTGATTGCTAAATATGAAATTCGATATCCTAAACGTTGTCAAGAATCATAATTGGAATAATTATCACAATGACAAAAAGATCAATCAAAGCTAATTTTCAGAAGATACAGGCATGATAAAAGAAATCAAAACATTCAACATCCAATCTTTTTTAGCGTAATATTTCATTTCACGTAATTTTGTCACTTAGCAGTGATTCAGTTTATAAAACGAGTTTACTCGTAATGATAGTAGTCTTTGGATGAAAAAAAAAAAATAATTCGAATAGAAAAAACAAACGTTTTTTTTAATAAAAAAATGTAGTTTTAAACTTGTATTCTGGTATAAGACACGAATGATTTTGTATAATTGATCAATCAAGACGCAATTAAGAACTGCATCAATTCAAGTGCACCCTATAAAAAGGGCGTGCAAGAATTATCGTTGAAAATTAATTTGCAGTCAAAGCTTTAGACGGTACGCAAATGTTTGACCTGAACTTTCAATACCAAACAAATATTCGTCGAACCAGCAGAAGTCGAACCAAATGATAAACTTTACGCAAGTTACAATGCCATGTATCTTTTTAAATAAAGAGCATACATTCAAATAAATGCTTCATTTGAGAGCTGCTTATTTTGGTATATATTAATTAGCTAAGTTGGAAGAAAATTAGCTTTCTACACAGGTTCAGAAACAATTTGATTGCAGATCCAGTATAAAAATATTTATAACAAAATAGCCAATGAAAACTATATAGTCATACTCCAGCAGGTTGAGTGAAAACTCCCGGAAGACCTTGAATTGTGCAGCAGCATCGACCCAATAACTTATAAAAGTAGGCACGTTTTTCACGTAAATTGTAATTTTCGTACGTCTACTTATTTTTAATGAACGTCAACTAGATTTCAATAAACTGTTATTTTTTGTAAACTAACTATGAAATATTAGTCGATTATTAAGGGGATGTCTCAGTAAAAAATGATGAAAGATTCAAGTTATGTTTTACTGCATTTTTTAATTCCTTGAAGATTCCAGTTAAGGATTACAAATATACCGACTTTTTTACTAATAAAACCATACATAGTTTGTCATTTAAGGGCAGTTTTTTTAGAATTTAAGAGTAAAAAAGCAGCACATTGTGAAATAAATAAGATAGCTAAAGCATTTTTCTATTAATTTTAGTATTTATATAACGATTATACTGTTATCATTCAGTTGTAGAGAATAGAATTTTTAAGATATTAAAAAAGTGATAATATCGAAAAATTTAATGATATTGGATATCTCAGTAATTCTGAAAAAGTTTACTGCAGTGCAATCGGACCGTAATTTTGTGATGTCCTAATTTATTGATGAGTCATTGCATGTGTGTTGCGCGAAGATTAAACAAGCCATTTCGAAATAATGCAATAAGTGGTACCGGGGTGGTACTACATGTTGTCATTGACATGGACCTGAGTTTTTAGTGTAGTTTGAGTCCCACACTACAGAGCACGCGCAATGTAAATGGCATGATGCTTTCCTCAATCCCTTTAAAATATATATATGAATTAAAAACATTTTTGTTACCGTAGTTATTTATTAAAAATCAAATTGCTGTATAATATAATTTGATTCTTGATAATTGATATACTCAGAACAATGGTTGATCTAGTCCTTTTTAGTTGATTTTCGATGAATGATAAACTTTTCTTGAAACTGAACATGAAATTCATAAAAATATTGTTTGTTTGTAGATGAGCAACAATTATTTATCGAATAAAAACGTGAAAATGAATAGTTATTTATTACGTTTAATTATTTTATTTTACGTCATAATGACGATTATATATTCGGTTATTTTACTTGGACGACCCTTTCAGTTAAAATTATCTCAGGAAAAAAAATTTATTATTGAAAATCGGTATTTATAAAGCTAGTAAAGTAGAAAAGAAACATTTTACTTTCGATCCGTGAAATACCGTTTTCATTAAATAATAGACAAAGTATTATAGAAAAAACTAGAAACATTAAGACGCAAGACACACAATGCAAACATAGGTGGATTTCACTATCGATATGATGGATAAAATGAATGGCTTGTTATTTATCTTTATTTATATATCTTTATTCAAATCTGCTAGAATCGTTAGTCTATTACAATTATGGCTTCTTTGTTAAACACAATATTCATTGCAATAGACGTAACAAGAGTTTTTCCTTCGAAGCTACTAAATGTTCATTTAATTCAGATAAATTATTTAACTGCTGCGAAAATAGTACGTTTAAATCAATCAAACAATTGTAGCTCAACAAAATTACAGAGGAAAAGTTATCAGAATCATTTTGTTGTTTACTTGATTGACTTCACTCGTTTCGATATCACTCGATCTCTAAATGTAAACTTATTATCGTATTTCAATAGTGGAATATTTTATAATGTGCGGATGCATTGTCCAAAATTAAATACTATAATTGTTCAGAGTTTTTCATTCTTCTTACGTAACATAGGTGAAATTTATGATTAAATAAAAATAGAGAACGTATTATCTGGAAAAGTTAGCGTGAATACACTTTTGTTGTTTAATAATCAATAGTTTCATGAAAAATGTGTAACTTTAAAAGAAGGTAAAATTGAACAAACTTTATCATTAATTTTCTTTCCTTTCAATTTTCTTTCATCTCGACAACCATAACAAAGATACAAAGATATAATCTGACCCAGTTACGTGATCCGTATAAGCACGTTAAGGTCCGTGTTCCAACTGCATTCGCTATTATCGATAAAATAAAGTTGACAAATACTTAGAATAGTTTTAAAAAAAAAACACTTGATTTCAGAACGTAATCAATTTTAAGAAATTAATGAGTACACACACTTAAAAACAAGTGTTCCACAAACGTTTTGTGTCAGCGTAAACGTTGCAGTAAACACTTTTGAGTATATTTAAGCGTTCCACACAGAACGTTTACAACAAGAATGTGTTACAACAACAAAGTGTTCCAAACAAAATTCAAAAGCACTCCCTTTTTGTAGAAGCCCTTAGTAGAAATTGAGCTATGGATGAAGTATGGTTTTAATAAGGTAAACATATTACCATACAAGGTCCAAGTGAGGTATACATAAAGTGAACCACATTTGGATGTAACGCTTGGCACCAGTATGGCTCATAGGTGGGGGATTCTATTTCAAACGTACCAATAAAGAAAGCTCTTGAAATATAGATCAAGATTTGTTAAAATTAATTAAATTAGTCAAAATATGTAAATACAAAAAGAAACTATTTTTTCATTTAATCCGACGACATTTATTGAGGCATACCTTAAAATATTGTGTAAAATCGTAAGGGCGTCGTATACGCCAAAATTCAGCCCTATGAAGAAAATAATCTAAACTTATAAAAGTTTGCAGAGTGTGTTAAAATTCCCTTCTAAAAAAACCCCCCAAAGGATAGTAGTGTAGACAAAAATGGGGGAGGGGGCGGAGAGTGAGACTTGAGGCGGTACAAAAAATTTTAAAGACCGGCGATTAATTTTGTAGAACATATATTTCTTTATACGTCGCCAAAATTTCATGTAATTATCTCACAAATTGTTGGAAAAGATGCAATTTGATTGCAAAAATTTATATTTTGAACAAAACTTAAAGACTGGTTCACCCGAAGGGGGAGGGAGGGAGAGGAAGTGTTGTTAGTTTTGAGCGCTCTTTTTTCAAAAATTCATTTTTTGCGACTGTATCAAAAATATAACGTAAAACAAAATTACATGCCAGATTCTAAAAATTCCAATTTTCTGATCTAGCTGCCCCCTCCTGCCCCTCCCTCGCCCCCAAATTAATTTTTATAGCTGTGACTTATAACTTTTTTTGTAATAAGATGTTGAAAAGTTTATATTAGTCTCACTTTACTTTTTCTATCAACAAGTAAGGCCCTTATTTGGTTCCCTAAGCTGATAAGGATACAAAGTATCATATATGGTACCATACTCTTACCTAAAGTTACATCCTTACATGAGCCACATTTTTTTTACCACACATGGGTCTAATTATGTTACCATACTATCATTTAATGTTCTGAACGTCAAATAAAACCCAGCTTAGGTTATTTTAATTTAAGGTCTGCATACTATATTAGATTTCTATTAGGGAATATTCTTAGAAAAATTCGATGTAGTTGATATTTTGTAAAAAAAACAACTAGAATTAGTCTCTAATGATGTTTTCACACCAATAAACCAAAAAGTAAGATATTTTCGTCAAAATCACTGAAAATTAATAGAAAAAAATTCATCCGGAAGAAATTGACTTAAAAATTGAATTAGAAACCAAATTCGCAAACTCCACAATATATTTTGTAAACTTTATGAACATTTCGTATAGTTTGTAAATTTTTTTTAAAGTTTATGAACTTGGTTTCTCAGAGTAGAACTTCTTTAGATTTTATGATCAACGTATTAAGCAAACGAAATTATAATTTAAAAAAAATAAAATAGCATGATGTATAAAATAAAATATTGTAAATATTTTATAATATAATACAAAATGTATGGTATTTAGAACTAAATTCTAAAAAAACTTTCAAACGATAATGCAAGGTACGGGAAAAGGAGGATAGAAATTTTCAATTTATTTATTAATCATTTTATCGTTCTTATAAAATGGCACTTAGAAAGATTTGTTTTTTCCAATTAGACTAAAATTATGAAATAATGTAACATATTGCAATCAACTAAATTTTGTGCTTAAATGTGAAACAACAGTTTCAATCAAATAAACAGTAAAACCTTTAAATCAACTTGATTCGCTAATGGCCTCTACTTTCACCGGGGCTTATGCAATTTCATTTTCTATTTGTGATCAGGATTCTTTACAGCTTATTTTTCAAACTATAATTTCACCGTGTTTCCAAAGCTTGCAAAGTAATTTGCTAAATCTTTGTGACTTTGTGAAATGTTACATATTTTTTCGATTAATGCGTGACTAAATGTTGAATTATAGTCTCTTACTCCGTTGGCAGGATCATTTCAGTTATAAAGTGTAGGAGGAATTGAAGAACAAAAGTCAGCATATTAGAAAGTGTGTTCCAGATAACGCGATGTCATTTTCACCGCAGGGGGCCATTTCCGTGCAAAATTTCGCTCCATATATTCGTTGCGAAGATTCTCTTTTCGTTTTTACTTATCTAAGCTCTGAATTATGAACAATGCTGAACTTTACGACCTACGCAAAGTAGAAAGTTATTCTTTTGCAGAA
Organism: Idris sp. 1 HC-2018; assembly: GCA_022817325.1. Lineage (NCBI taxonomy): Eukaryota > Metazoa > Arthropoda > Insecta > Hymenoptera > Scelionidae > Idris > Idris sp. 1 HC-2018. The sequence goes on from JABFPM010003237.1 coordinate 12,664, forward strand.
TCACGATCAATCGCACTGCTATGACCAATACCTTAACCTGCTGATTGTCATGTTTTGAAATGAGTTTATTGTTAATTCTTTGTAGAAAATGTCATTCTTGAACAATACCGCCATTGTAATAATGAATAAAAAAGATCAGAAAATATGTTTCTGGCATTTTGATATTTTTTCATAGAACGGAACCAATTTTCTGTCGTTAGTATGGTCATTTGCTTATGATTAACAAAATAATTTTATTATTTTATGTACCGTAAATGCGGGTGAAGCTGGATAATTTTTGTAATTTTTTAAAAAAATAATATGAAAAAATTATTACAAATGTAAATTATTTTGTATAAAATTATTGCGATATCTAAGGAATATTTTGCCATTATTACAAGATATTCTAATTGTTATGAACTTTGTTGTGATCTTATTAACATCATGACAGCGTTGTGTTGTTTCAAAAAATAAATCAACTTTTACCATTTTTAACATTTTGACTTGACATTTTGCAGACATCTTTAAGAATATATTTTTGACAAAATTTCATTAGCTTTTCGAAAAAAATTAATTTCATCAAAATTCAGAATTTTTTTCAGAAGAAGATGTCAATTTATGTCATTCAAAACCTTCTGTCAAACATTACGAAATCCATAAATAATAAGTAAATTTAATAATTTTAAAAAATATTTGCTTTTGAAATTTAGGGTCTTCTTAAATGCGTTATTTTTTTAGTTCGTAAAATGTTGCACATTGCCAATAAAATAATTTAAGCCAAATTAAACAAAGGATGTAAATTTTTTCTCTTAGTTCTTTTTAAAGTTAAAAGAACTTGATTATGGACTCTTGTAATAAATTCTAACTCAATGTAATGAAAATCTTTCGCTAAATATAACTTCTATTTTTTAGTATATTTTTTTACTTCTTGCAAACTTATTTTACATTACCATTTCAGAATATTGTTTTTACAACAAACCAATTTAAATTATCATTTGCAACAACCGAACACTTAATTAACTGTACAGTCTCGATCGCCTCAACACAAATTTCTCCCAGTGTCAATCCATCTGGGCCGTTATCACGATAACCCAGTCGACCTAACTGACCAAACCCAGTCTGAGAGAACCTCGTAGATCTTAATCTGAACGTGTAACTTCCTCATTGTCTAGTGGGCTTTTGCGTTCCTCTTGTTTTTCGTGCGTTTCTTTTTTGTTCCTATGTATCTCGTACTTGATTCGATTACTAGTAACTCGGTTACTCGCGTGTGCGTGCGAGTACTGCCGTTCGTGTAGTAACAATTCGCAAATTACTCGAGCATTCACCTTCGAATTCCCGTTAGCCACGTTCCATGTCGTCGTCTTAGCTCCGATCGGATGAGTGAGAGCTAACCCCGCGAGTTAAACGTTATGCCTGCAAGTAAACATTTATATACTATCTTTTAAATATGAATTTATGTAATTTATAATAATTGGCAAGATTAAAACAATTATTAATATATATATATTATTAGATGTAAAGTTGAAAGTTTATTTTTTAATGAAATTGCACTTTTTAAATTAAAGTGAAAAACAAGAAACGTTCTTTTATTAAATATTTCGAAAAAAAAATTGTATTGAATTAACGTTTATTAGTAAGCATTTTTAATCTTTCCTTTTAATACTCATAAGGGATTTAAGAGTTAAAGTTTGTTGAATGAAATTAAAAAAACTTTTGTTTAAGTGAAATGTAATGAGTAAATAGTTTCTAATTGCTAACATGTATTAACTACAAATATTCAGTTAGCAGGTTTTGCTATTCTTTTGTAATTATAAAAGAATTAAATAATTTTTTAGTCAATATATAAACTTTTCAATATAAAATTAACATTGATTGTATGCCTTCTCAATACTGCGCCGATATCGATTCGATGGAAATCCCTCAATTCGGTGTCAATTCATTAAGGGGGAACAACACTGTGATTGTCTAAAAATAACAGTTTTTTTAGGAATTTTTTGTGAAGACTATAAAAAAATAGAAGGATGGGTGTTTATGCATTAAAATCGTTGTAATGTATATTTCTTATGAGAATTTTTGTAATGAAAAATATACAGTTTAAACC
>JABFPM010003238.1:0-14742 GCA_022817325.1 Idris sp. 1 HC-2018
GATTTTTAAAATTAAAATAACATTTATATTTTAGTTAGATAAATTATTGCATATTTACTGAATAAAGATATATATTAAATTAATATTGTTATTTTTAAAAATTTCATGACAGTTAGAAACTAATTTTCACTATAATATGCAAAATGTATTTTACTTTAATGTTATTATTCAATCAGTTAATAATTTGCCTTTTATCACTTTTTAAAAATATTCGATATTAAACCTGTCAACATTTTGTGCTCAACTTACAGTTAAACATATAACCAACTTCACAATGTATGAAGTAGACGCTCTGGATATGAAACAACGCAAAAGATACTGAAAAAATGGTGCCAAACTTTAAACGCGATTATTTCGTAATTTAATTTGCGGTGTTTTTTTTGTATATAACTTTATTTTTCTCAGTCAATTTTCAACCGATTTACCTGAGATTTGGCACAGTTATTCCTAATAGCATAATAAAACTGCCTGTAAGATAGATTTTTTATTTATTTGTTTAAACAAAAGTTATGTTAGTTTGATTATGAAAAATATGCCAAAATAGTACTAATAACCTTTTTATGCATCTGCACGCCCAAACAAACATAACTTTTTACCAAGTCAAAAAATCAAAAATCCGTATTGCAGAAAATGTTATTACACTATCAAGAATAACTGTGTCAAATTTCAAGTTAATCGGATAAAAATTGACTGAGAAAAACATGGTCAAACTTACCCTATTTTTAACCCTTCTCGTTGAAAAAAAGAGAGTAGGTCACATTTTTGTGACGGTTTCAACTGATTTTCTTATTCAGCCCATTGACAACTACAACATATCAAAAAACCATGTTATTTTATTCAAAATTGTGGATTTTAGTCGTTTTGGTCGCATCTCCCCTTAAGGGAAGCAAATAAAAGTTTTAAAAAAATTAATTGTTGCACACATTTCTTTGCAAGTTGATAAAGTCTTTCTATTATTTCTGTGGCTTTCAGTAATAACCAGGTAAGTGACATTTCAGAAAAACAAAATTTAGTTTTTTATTAAGTATGTTTAAAAAATTATCATTCATCATATAATAAAAAATTTAAACGTAACCACTAGAAAATATTTCATTTTAGAGATCTCTTATGAATTTGCCATAATATGATGAAAATAAATTAAGTGAACATACTAAAAAGGAAAATGAATTTTTTTTTTTTTTTTTAAATGTAACTTTTCTGGTTATTACCGGAAGCCATAGATTTAAAGACTCCTTAGATTTTGCTAAGATTTCAAATTGAACGAATAAGCTCGTGAATATAGTAATTCAATCACTTGAAATAACTTTGTATAATTTTGAACTGCATACATAGATTTTTACGGTAAAATGTAGATCTACACCTAAATTTGAAAAATGGTGAAATTGAAAATTTTTTGAAAGGGGAGGGTAAAGTGACATGCTTAATAAAATATTGAAAATTAGGTTTAATATTGATGAATTTTTATTAAAAATTCTTATGTTATTATTTCAACATTAATTAACTAAACAACTAAACTAATCCAAAATACAAAAAATAATCACATCAAATGAATTTACATAAAATAACAAAATAGTTCGCGAACAAAGATAAATTAAAATTTGAGTTTAACGGTCAAAGTGCCGAAGTTAATGCACACGTGCACCTCAACATAGAAAATTAATAATAAACATTATTTTACTCTAGATGACCCTCGATCCTATGGAGAAATTTACAGGCACTTGAATTTACTTTAAAATTAATAGCTAAAAATATTGGTAAAATTCAATCCAACTTCTATGGTAAGAAGAAGGAAGAATCCGAAATAATTCTCTCTCATAGCTTGCCCCTGCAGTCTTCATAACAAAAATTCTTTGAAATTTAGGTTTTTTATCGGTCTGTCGCACATCCGTATCCAGGCTTGTTGTTGGCGGCAGACAAAAACCCATAACTTATAAACTGAATCACTGAGAAAAGATTACCTGCAAAGAAAATAACTTGGCAAAAAAACAAGTTTTAGACTTTTATTCGACTTTGGATTAACCTGAAATCTTTTTTTTAAGTTCTGTTAATTTTTACAGACGATTATAATTTTTTTCCGTCAAATTAAAAATATACAAATTAATATAAAATAAATACAATAATTAATAGCAATAATTTTAATTCCTTCATTAATCTTTTACGGCTTCTTTCCGACTATCTTGAAATGTAAAATATACAATATTATAACTTAAACACACGTTTTACAGGTAAATTTGACTTTATTTATGAACTTTAAAATGTATTTACCTAATTAGCCTTATTCAACACAGTTTCATTAAAAACAAGAGTAAAAGGACTCAAGAATCATTAAATTGATGCCAATGAGCTATAACAGCTAATAATGTGCAACGCAAAAAAAAATAACTTATGAGTTATATTGTGGTTATATCATGAAAGTATAAGTAAAACTTTTTACATTTTTACGAAAACTGTAAAACTTGACAAATTTATTCGTTTTTTAATCTATGCTTTATCTACAATGATTAAATCTGAATTGTAAAATATATTCAAAAGATATACGTAACATGTATTAATTGACTTTGCATTTAAAAAAACCTTAAACATGAATGATACAAAATCAAAATTTGTTGGTTTACAATTTTTTTGTCATAACTGCTCAACATATTTAACAAATCGTTTTACCTAAGAAAAGTTCTTTAATACAACATTTCGTGTAACTTTTGTGTAATATGAAACGTTTATTGTTAAAAAGGAGTTAAGTTACATGTTAGTCACATGTTCACTAGAGACGTGTTATTACTTCAAATTAATCTGAACGTTTTGCTGAATGGTAGTATTTGTGATACTTAACAGGAACATAACCATAAAATACATATTTATTGATATTAGGGCACGTCTCACGAACTTTTAACTTTGCTGTCACTCATATGTTTGAACATGATGATACTTTAAATTAATCATTTTTATAATTTTATAACGTTAATGGAATCTAAATATTTCGGGTGCATATTTTGTTTTCACGAAAAATGTTGTATTTTAAGAGTTATAAAGCTCTAAATACGCGAAATTGCAGATTTTGACATGTTACTTTTGTAATTTGCCGATATATTTATCTTTAAAAATATGACATAAGATTATTTTCATTAGACTAAATTTCAAACAAATAAAGTAAGTAATATTACGTTATAAAAAAAAAATTAATAAACAAAGTTGTCACTGAATTTAATCTATTTTCAAACTTTTATAAAGATATGAAATAAAATACTAATTTATGCATTAAATTCAAGACAAGACAATTACAGACTTTATGTTTAAGCATTAAACTTGTGATTGCGACTTTAATTTGTTCAAAACATACCTTTATAATAGCATGTTTTGATAATTTGTGTTGCGTTGTTAGAGCGTGGAGGTTAAAACAATCTGAATAGCCACCGTATTTTTTAAATAAAGTAAGTAGAAAACTCTTTATATTGATAATAGTATTAATAAATCATTAGATTGGAACTTTATTTAACGATATTCAATGGTAAAAGTAACCTATAAATACTTTTTGATATAAATAAACAATAAAAACCAATTGTGCGTAGCCCTCTGCGTAACACTGAGCGTAGCCCACTCACAATAAGCAAACAGAAATTGTTTTTTACATTTATTTTATCAAGTTTTATAGTAAAATCATTTTTTAAATATGATAAAGGTGCATTTAACACGTTTTTTGAAAATTAATAATGCAGATTTTTTTTATAATTCAACGTAGTAAATTACAGGTAATAAATTTTAAAGAAAATGCAATTATAATTTCATTTATATTTTTTTTATTTTGAATTTTAACATGGCACCTTGTAGTATATTGACTAAAAATGCTTAATAGAATATAAAAAAATCATAAAAGCATATTAAGGAGTTAAGAAAATGTGATAAAGTCAAAGTTAGCGATTTGTGAGACGTGCCATAAACCAATTGTGAACGTAACATAAGTTCCTTTTGCAAAAATAAATTTTATTCGTATTTTTTTTTAAGTGAAAAGTCTTGTAAGAAAAAATATCGTTCTTAATTTGCAGAAGAATTTTTTTAGTTAAAATTATGCACATTTTCATTCCACAAACTCTCAAATTTGTTTTGATTACATTTTGTGTCAAAACTCAATACTACATAAATATTCAGTAAAGAAAAAGAACAACTAAAAAAAATTTAGAGTAATCATTAGTGGAAACGAGATATTAATTTGTCAAAAGTCGTGTGATAGATCAATGAAGTTATTTAAATTCGAGACCAGACTAAGAAAATTACGAAAACCGTCACTTATAACTAACAGTTGAAATATGATCAAAAAACAAATAAAAATCAAATCTGAATATTCAATTTGTAGAAATAAGTGATTTAAATATTTCGAAAAATAACACTTAATTTTTCAATATCCAAGCGTTCGTGGACCAATTTTTTTTATTATTAAAATAACTTCTTTTGTTTTTAATATTACAAAAGCATATTTTTTGTTTGAATTTATTAACATTTAATTTGCGTGAATTATATATTTAGTGAATTTATTAAATCAATATTGAACATTAAAAAACACAAGAATGACGCTTTGGCGGTTCTAGGTGAATGTTATTATAAAATCGATTCTACTGTAAATAAATCAATGACATTTTTTAGAGTTAATCTTCTATAATACTCATTAAAAGTCACAAAATTTCATTAATCTATGTTAAAAACTGAAAGAGTAAGAACAATTTGAAACGTAAAACACATCAAAAATGACGTTTCGACAGTTCTGGTGTTAAAAGAAATTCAATGAACAACATTTGATTTGTTTTTTACATTATAGTTATTTTTAATAATCAAATTCATACTCAAGTATGCAGAGTTTTATGATAACCGTGTGGTCTTTTGTTTCTTTCTGTCTTATGGTATTCTTTTATACTTTATGCTCATACGTTTTTCTGTGTCATCGTTTCCTACCTTCCCCTGCACGGTTCGTGAATAAACACACCTATTCAAGAGTTCAGAAACCTAGGCCTCGAAATAACAATGATATCGAAATTCGAAGCAATCTACCAGCCGCCCCTTTCGTAGTTCCTCTCTTTCAAAACTTAACAGCAAAAGTATCTAATTATTTCAAAATAATAACTTTATAATCGGCCTTAAAAATAAACAAATTTGTAATAAAAAATAAAGATAAAGTTCAAACTAAATGATTAAGTCTATCAAAGTATAACATTATTATTATTATTATTATTATTAACTGTTATTTGATTGATGGATATTCTTCCCTGTTTTCGAATAAATTTAAATTTTAATAATAAGTCTTATCGTTGCAAAGCATTTTCGATTTAATTGAGTAACGATTTTTTATTAGTTGATAACATAGTTTTTAACTTTTTTCAATGTTATAGTATAAAAAAGTATTCTGAATTCCTTTAGAAGTTGTCTGACATCATTTTTACATCAATAACATGAAATATTTTTTATTCAGAAGATATCACTTAATATGAGAAGCTTTCCCTTGACAGGCAAGTGATTATCCGATAAAATTGTCAGCACAAATACCTTTATCAGAGATAGATACTATTCTGATCATGTTACCTAAATTTACTGGAAAGAAATTTGCTCTTTTTCTGATCTTTAATCCGTGAATTTTTGTGTATTTAAAAGAATTTATCTTGATTAGACTGTGCTGTTAATGTTTGCTTCTAAATCCTTATTAAACAAAAATGTGTGTATGAGATATTACTTTTTTCGAATAAATAATAACTATTCATAAAATTGAATATAAAAAATGTTCTTACTTGTTTACAATGTTTTTCAGTTTGATTTATTTTGTTTATTACCTTATCTCTTTTAAGAAATTATTATTATATAGTGATAGAAAACTTGTTTTTAAAAAATTGCATCATAAAATTCAACGACTTGCAGAAACCGTAATTGTTGATAAAAATGTATCTAAAATACTTCAAAGCACTGAACATTGACCTGCAATTAAAAATTACGAATTAATTTTGCTTATTTTAATATATTAAAAATAAGTATAATTTTATGATGATTACTACATGAATTGACATTAAGTGTTAATGCTGAAAACAATAAATTTTTGTTTTTTGTAATAAGATACCCGTATTGAAATAGTAATTATTAATTAAAATTTCAAAATAAAATAACTAATGTTTTAGTAAGCAAACTGAGCTCTATTGACATTAGTGATTCTCCCGTAAAGTGTATACATCTCGTCAGTAGATATGGTATTATATATATATAATGTACGTAAGCGTTGGAGATCAAGTTTTCAAATGAAATTGTAAATAAATAATTGCGCACACTGGAATTCATCAACTTTATAACAAAAGAATAATAATGAAAGCACTAATCATTTAAAAATACTTTTTAGGCGTTGCTTTATCCAAATTTAGCCAGACATTCGTCCATCGTAGAAACGTAACTTTTATGTTGAAAATATCGTTGGAACGTATAAAAACGATATCTGTTTACAATTGCACAACCTTGCCTCGATTTTCCTGTGGTGTTCGAATATCATAAAGTAATTCTTGGAACATAGTATCACTTCGGGAGTACAAAAATCAAAAAATAGCCTATTATTCTGATTCGTTTTCATACGGTTTTAATTTTATTTTTATTTATACCAGCGATTATATCGCGAATATATTATTTCTTTCAAGCAAATCTGCGATTACAAATTTATTTAAAAACATTAAGAAATCTAATTTCATTTTCAAACATCTTTTTCATAAAAAAATTAATGCTTATAAATGAATGATTGCTTGAGTAAAATGAAACTGAGAAAATTTTTATTTTTTTATGACTGGTTCTGTAAATAAAAGAATTTAATATATAAATAACGAAAAAAAGCTATCGATCCAACGTAGAAAATGATTGAAAGCAATTTTTGTTCAAAATAAATCAACATTTTTATTGATTATTATGGTATACAAGAAGTATTTCATCAATAATCTTTTTATGTCATTATGATTTACAACTCAAGAACTTTTTTTTGAAATAACTTTTTTTCTTTTTAAAGTTTACATTAAATTTCTTTTTTTAATACAAGTGATAGTGGTGAATTAAAATATACCATAATCTAAGTTTTTATGCACTGAAAAAAGTATGTTTTAAAAAAGTTAAATCAGTGTTTATGAAATCAATTTACAATTTAACATTTTTTTATTTGCAATAACATTTACATTATTTGCAATTTTCAAGACTGTAGTTCGCAGCTTTGGGCGTAATTTTACACATTTTTTCTAAGAATTTAATTTCAAAAAGTTATTCGAGAAAAAAATAGCTGAAAATATCGGTTTTCTGGGCTTTCAACCATTGATTGAGTCATTTTCAGTACCGGACCCTTCAAGTACTTTCAAAATTATTAGTGAGTCAGTTCAGGGTTTAGTCTAGCGACACAGCCTAATATATAAAATAAAGAGTAATTTTTTAAATGCTCATTAAAGTTATTAGATAATAGATACGACAATTTAATTAAAATTGCATCTCTAATTTTAATCGACATGCAAATAAAAAGTTCTCACAGTTTAATAAATTACAAAACCATTGAAAGTAGCATGAAGACAGAATTGTACTAGTCATATATGTTTAGTAGAACTTGAATAATGTATAGTAAGTAAAACGGACATTGACATTTTGTAGCCAAAAGGAGTAGGGTTTACTCTCGATATACTTTTTTAAGATCTAAAATAACATACTTTCTAACGTATATTATTGTCAATTTAGTGCGTTGGAAATAACTTTGTGCAACTATTAAAGTAATTTATTTTGTAGGAAAATAGAATTTGTAATAAAGTTACTGATAGCACTTCTTTTCCAAACAAAGAAGTAAAGTTATTTAAATAGATTAAGTCTTAGTTGACGGTAGTAAAAATACAAACAAATATATGAAGAAAAGATAAAACTTATCCTGAAACCATACAATCTAAGAACTGTAGGTTTTGAGTCCAGAATATTCTTGACACAAGAATTAACAAAATAATCTTTTTTATTATTATTATTTTCTTAATAAATATAAACAAAAAAAGTCTGTTCTAAGAGTGCAAAATTGAGCAAAAATTGAAATTAACAATAATTTCTAAAATGAAAGGATTCTTTAGAGATCACTTAACCCGTTTAGTCACGAATTTTATCTACAGCTTAAAAATAACTTTTAACATTATAATTAGCCTTAAAACAGTTAAGCAAATGATTTTTTTTACTAAAAGATTTCAAATTTTTTTCTTCTTTTTTTGCAATAAAATTTGTTATTAACAATAAATTGCTCTAATACAAACAATTTCGAAGATTATTAAAAAACTTTATACAAAATCAAACTTGCATTTTTTTAAAAACGTTCATTGTAATGGATGCGGTTACTGAATGGGTTAGGTATTCATCTAGAGTATTAGGCTGTGGAGCCAAGTTCATTCAAAGATCATTTAGAAATTTTTTAGAGTTTTTTCGGTCTTAGATCATTAACGAATTTTTAGGGATTTATCTAGGATCATTTAGGAGCAATTTATTGATTTTCCAAGAGTCATTTAGAGGTCGTTACGTGTATTGAAAATTTGTTATTGTATAATTCTGCGGTTTCCCAAGAGTATTTGTTACATACGTTAACGTCACTTTGCTACCAAAACATACAGGTACATGATGATTTTAAAACTTATGCTTGTATTTGTAAATGATACATTTAAAAAATGCGATTTCATCTTATTTGATACATTTTAACTACTATTTTTAAGACCAAAAGTTCATTCATCCAAGTGTCCATTTAGGTCAAATGTTCTTTTAGTCCAATTATTCGTATACCAATATTTGGCTTATATTTAGATGAAAAAATATTTCAATTTTAAATTTCCAAATAAGTGAAACTAAAAATCATAACTAATGCAGGTGGTAAAATCGAGAAGCATTAATAATTTGATTTATAAAAGCATTCATAAATTTTAAATCTAAAATGTTTTCAAAAATGTCATTATGAATTTAAATGAACACTATATCATTTTTAGTTATTGATAAATCTTTTCAATGTTTTACAACATCAAAAAATTGTAATTAACAGATCAATCTGTTTGAACTCAATTCTTTTTTTACATGTGTGTTTTATTTTATAATTATGAATGTCTGCTATCCTCGAACTATAAATGAATTAATTATTTTTTTAAAGGAAAATGTTTATGTTTTCAGGATAATTAAGAGATTTTATAAAGTAAAAATATTACCCGTGAAAAAAGGCAATGTTTTCAGACATGGTTATATGATTTTTGTTTGAAAAAATATCTCATGCATGGTCCATGAAAATTCTTTTTCATGGAATGTGAGTGTTGTCTAGAAAAAACAGTCTCGTAATAAACATTTACATGACTTAGAATTTAATACGAAGTTTAACAACCATAATATTTCAGCAAAGCGTATAGTCGTATTAATATTAACATGAACTAAATACATTAAAGTGAAAACAATTCAAGTAACCTTGTTTAAAATGAATGAAAAAGTTAATAATAAATTTGAGCTATTGTTACGAATTCACTTTTCGTACAAAGAGAATTCGGTAACAATTTTATAAACAAAGTGGAATAAAGAGTGCAATTAAAATTAGAATTTTTTATCTACTGGGTTATGTGTATTTTTATTTCAATTTGTTATAGAACCAAAGAAGTTAACTAAGTATAGAATTTTGTGACCGAAGCACACATTTTAAAATAAAATTCTTTTATCATTTTAAAAAGTTTTGTTTGTTTAATATTCATATGTCGCACTAGATGTAACGATACAAGAAGATGAAACCATTATATATTATATTTTTCGCAACGTAACTTCGAAGAAAAGTATTCTTAATTTAAACACATAAAAGAAATATTTCTTGCAACATGAATCTAACAAATATTGGATTTATGACGAATGTAATATAATTTTTTTATTGCGAAACATTTGGAAATGAAAGTTTTATTTAAGTTTGACTTGACCAGTCAATTATACTTGTAAAAAGTGACTTTGAATGTGGGAATGAAAACAAAATTTTAATGCTACATTTAGAATATTTCTATTAAAAATAAATATTTTAACTACATGTGATTTTAATACAAATATATAAAATAAATAAATATATAAAAATAATAAAAAAAATTAGTATGTAATACTATATTAAACTATTCGTATTCCGAAAAATAATTCAGCATTAAATTTTCGTACTTAAACTGCAAAGACATACTGCTTTCATTTACATCGAGGGAGAAATGGCACCAGAAGAACAATTTAGTATGATAATGAAGTCACCTGTTACATTTAAATCAAATTTCTAAAGGCAGTTTTAGCATTCATTATGATAATAAAAATTGTGACAAAAATATAACAAAATAATATACTTTGTAATATTAGAATATTGAGAAAGTGAAGATTTTATTTATTGATTTAATAAATGTTGCTGTAAATACTATTCACGAAAAAAAAACAATAATAATGTTATTATCTTTTTAAATAAAATATTGCAAAATTTACTTTTTAATAGATAAAACGGAATATAATGGAAACATTAAATTTCACAGAATTTATCAAACTATATAAAGTAAGAAATTGGATTATATTTTCTAAAATGATTAAAAATTAACGAATTTTACATTTATTCTACGATAAATTTATAGCATTGTATAAATTTCAGGTTCTTAAATCATAAAGTTAATCTAAGGAAATTTGTTTTTGAGTTTAAAATTATGCATTTTTATTCAATTTATCTGTCTTTGCTGCATACTATATTGGTTATTCATTCGACTAAGCTAAAATGATATTATTTTTTATCTTAACAATGTTTCAGTAGTCATTATTTTTAACTTGAGAAATTTTATGTTGCATAATAAAAAATCAGAATTACCAAATTGCGAAAACGCGCTTCAGTGAATACAATTGAACGAACAAAGAATATATAAACACAGCGAACGTGAGGTAAATGACTTCTGCTTCTTACAATTGATGCTCATAATCAAGAACCAGCACGTGGAGAGACAGAGTGACGCCTGGCGTTGCGACGTCAACCTTGAACTATTATAAAAGCTTATACAGATTCCTTAATTTCCCAGAAGGCCACGGTCGACCTTTGCATTCGATCATCGATTGACCAGTTGATGCATTTATTTTCTAACGGGTTAAAAATCGATAATTTTATTTCACAAAATCCAATAATTTTAGTAATCAACAAAAAGTTGTCAAAAAATTTAATTTATCAACATTTTTTCACAAATTTTGAACGATTTTATAAAATTGCTGACCATTTATGATGAAAATATTAGAGTACTTGACAAATATATGTCTTAAAAATTTATCACAAGTATTAACATTTTTTTTAATATTCAACCATTCAAAGTAACGTTTTAGATATGTTTTATTATTTCAGTAACTAGTTAAATAAATTTACTGGAATAAGTTGAATATATAAAACTCAGAATTGTATTTAAAAGATAATTAAGAGTTAAAATAAAATACCAAAATTAGACAACATTTTGAATTATTTTTAAATCAGTAAAAAATAAATTTATTTCAACTCGTGCCCAAAATCAGTGAAAAATAGATAATTCATATAAAATTATTTTATTGTATGTTGTTATACATGGCCCATCAATGGATCCATATATGTCACATAAATGATACATAAATGAAGTGATATATGAATTTTCACTTAAGATGATATTTCAGTTAACAATTTAATCAGAAGTTTAAAAAATAGAAATAAATTGTACCGTAACAAATTTAAGAGACAAGACCGCATTAATAATCAAGATTAGGAAGGTTATGTTTTTGGGTAATGCTACTATGACTTTTAATTTTGTTTTCAATTGAGAAAAGCTAATAATAGTACATAATGTGATTATCTTTATTATAAAAGTAAACTGAATCAATAACCTTTTTTATCAAAAATTATATTTTATTGTATTTAATTATTTATCAATATTATGAGCTAAAATCTCATAATATTAAACTCGATAAAGGTTAATATTAAACTCGAAATGTCATTACGGATACTGTGTAAATATTTATAATGTGCATGAAGCTTAAAATTCAATAGCTGAGATTTGATTGAATTATTTTATCTCAATTATAACAAACTTGAACTGCGTACTAATAAAATTTCATTTAAATAACAACATTTTTAATCCCCGGAAAACCACAATTGGATATATGAGTAATTCTACAGATATTTTCCTTTTAGTGGTTTTTTCATTTATTTAATTAGAAATTTTAAAAATGTCACCCTTCAAATTTTTATTGGGTGTCACCATTACAATTTCTGAGGGCACCACTATTTTTTGTCTAATTTAGAGCGCAAAAAACAAGAAAAAATGACCCCAAAGATGTCCCCTCAACCAGAATATTTTTGATTTTTTACGACTAAAATTGCTCATTCATATACACAAGTGTACTTAAGTACACTTAAGTATAATTAAATCCAGTTATGTATACTTTTATGTACACTTGTGTTTCGAATAGACAGTTCTCACAAAAACCAAGAACGAATACATTGAGAGCTAGAATTACTATAATAGCGAAACCAAATTACACTGGATGATAAGAAGAAAACTACTATTAACAACAATAGATTCAAACAATTACATATAATAATTCAAAAATTTTTATGCAACAGACAGCTAAAACGGGTAGGACGGATGAGACGGGGGGTGTGCAAATAGACATTCGCAATTTGTTTTCATACATTTTTTAAAAACTTGACTTTTTAAAAAAATCTTGAAAGAAAAACTCGAAAGATTTTATTTAAATTATTGAGAAACATCCAATAAAAATGGTTTCATTGAGATTGTCTGTAAAATTTATGTGAAATAGTTTAGTTTAGGAAATAATTAAGATTCAGAAACTTCAGAAAATACTTATTGCCAAAAATTCTTCAAACTATGTCTTCAAAAGAACAGAAAACTAATGCTTTTAAATGAAGGGAATTCGCATCTACATAAAAAATTATGGAATATTTCCTATTAATTCAATAGTAAAAAAAAGTATTTTTGAAAATATATTCTTATTCAATCAAATGCAATGAAAACAAATTTAAGCATTCAGTTTACCTCGTTCGCAATCTTTATACTGAAAGTGCTTAATTTTACGTTAGAACGTGCATAGTAAGACATGTAAATTTTGCACTTATTTTGATTTTTCAAGACAAGATCAATATAAGACAAGACAAGACCAAGACGAGACTAAAAAAACAATTTTTGTCACAAAAACGTTTGAATCAAATGAAAAAATGCTCATCTTTTTCTATAATGTGAGTCCTCACCTATATGTGTGCAAAAAAACGAACCGAAAAACCAATTATATACAAGTTTTTTTAAAGTTTTTAACAGTCGCGTCAACTAATAAAAGTGGTAAATATTTGAACTATGGTCAAACTTCAAACCGTTATATCACGAAACTTTATATGTTTTTTCAACTTCAATAAAGTAATGTGTGACAGGTTTTCAACGGATTTCAAAGTTTGATGGCTAAAATTTTTTAGTATACTGTACTCTTAAAATCTGAAAGACAGATTTTTTTTGTTTTAAAAGTTTTTTTCAAAATCTGAAAAATACAATAAAAAATAACCTATTTTGAAGGTTTTTTTAAATTTTGAAGTGTAAACAGTCAGAAATTTCGAACGAAAAAAAATCAAAACACTGTCTCACAAATTTTTTGATAAAGGTTCAAAGATTAATTTAAGATATTAAACGTCAAAATCGGTTGAAATCCTGTCACACATTATTCATCAGGACATGGCCAATTTCAGACCTTATATGATCTGTAAAATAAACAAATAAAAAAAATCAAGAAACGGGTTTCACGAAAGTTTTTAGGGAGCAAAAAACTACTTTTGTTAAAAAATTCAGAATGATTCATTGAAAATGGGCGATTTTAGCAATTTGCGTGGAAGGTCTCCTTAAGTAAAACAAAAATGAGTAAAGTTTAATTTCGATAAAATATTTGTTGCAGATGTCAAACAGTAATCTAATTATTAAAAAGTCAATTTTTTATAAAATAAAATCCAATAAATATTTGATGACAAGTTTCATAAAATAAAGCAACATTTTTTATCAATTCATTAATGCTTTTTTATATTCCAAATAGTTTTCTTCACATTTGTCTGGTAATGCCAGGATACGTGATGTACATTTACAAAGAGCTAATCATAGATAAACCAAAATCCCACAATAACCTCGACCCTGAGTGTACGAGTTCAGTTTTAGGGTCGCAAGCGTTCAAAGGGTCAAGTGCAACGATTGTTATTTGTCTCTATATGTGAGCTGAAAAATACGGCTAATTTAAATATCACAATTTTCTTTATTTAATGAGAACAAATATGAAAACTATTTTAGAAAAAGGTAATAATTAAGTTTAACGAAAAAAATTAGTTTAAATTGCCATATTTTGTAAACTTACAAATAATTTCTTTTTTGGTTTGAAAGTTTAAAACTTAATTTTTTTAATTTGTTAGTTGAACTTAAGATGTGATATTTTCTATCATTAACAATATCCTACACTGGGAGAAAAAATATACTAGAATAGTGCAAAACCAAGAATGATTCAGTACAAGTAAACAATGTTGATAATTCATGTTTATTATTTACAAGACTGAATTACGCTTGAATTTAATATTGCAGATATCCGTGTTAAATGTAAGATACTTTAAACTTTTTTTTTTAATATTTTTTTTAATATTTTAATTTTCATACTGAATCAGTACTGTGTGTCTAGTATTTTTGGATTATATGTACATAATTATTTTATTTC
>JABFPM010003239.1:0-14742 GCA_022817325.1 Idris sp. 1 HC-2018
AAACAGACTTTGAAGTGTAGACATAAAAATTTCATAACCAAATTTTTGTGCACCTCTTTATATTATTGATAAATATAATTATTCAAAACTTGGTAATTGCACAAAACTTTTTTGGAAGTAATCTTAGATCATGATTATAAGATAATCTAAGTGAATTGAATTTTTTTTCAACGTTTAGTGCATTAAAAGTTGTTTTATCACAATTACCCCAGTTGACCCTACTCATCTAAGACGATTAAATTCCCGTATTGTGGATTTAATTTGCATGTACTTATGAGGTATAAAAACCCATATGTTAATGTGAACAAAGTAGCCCCAAGAATGCAAGGTAGTCGCACTTGACATGTTATTTAAATGAGAAAAAAAATATCCAAAATATTTGGGGCTACTTTGGGTAACTCATTTATAGCAGTAACTGTAACATTTTTGCTAAATTTTTTTTGTTTACTTTCAAAACATGTCGTTTCCAACTTTGAATGTACTTATTATCAGAAATTTTATTAAAAATATTTAAATAGTTAAATTTGATAATTGCAAAAAGTAGCTCCTGGAACACAAAGTTGCCCCACTTGACAGCAACTTGTTACCATATAAAAAAATTGTACCTTTCGATTAGCGGGTTCGAATACTTATTAAATTTCGCGTCTATTTCCTTTATCATAAAGCTAATTTTAATAAGTTGTAACTGTTTTAATGTAAAGTCAAAAAAATGAACAATTTTTTTTATTTTCTAGTTTAAATATCTGCCCAAAAAGAATGTTATCCAAAATAATATATTACGCTACTAAGGCGGAAAAATAGAAACTCACTCACTCGTTTTTTGCACCACGAGGGGAAGCTAAGTGTTGTAGGCAAGAAAGCCACTTTTTGGCAGCTTCGATTCATCGTTCTAAACAAGAACCTAAACGCTCTACCGTGCAAACTCATTATTCTTCGAGATGTAATTTTTTTTAAGATCTTATTTTTGTAAGGTTTATAGTTATATAAAATTATTTTTGGCTTATTTTTTGGAAATATTGTGGGATAACTCGATTTTGTATGATGCATATATTTATCTTGGGAAGCCGCATTATATGCGAATTTATTTTCAAAAAAACAATCCAATAATTTATATTGCTAAAAACAATACACAAATAAGATTTTAAAAAAAGTATATCTCGAAGAAAAATGAATTTGCAGAGCGTATGTAGAGCGTTCAAGTTGTTATTTAAAACGTTGAAAAATCCAAAAATCCTCCCTTGTTAATTAAATCTACTTTTAAAAAATAATTCTAAATCAATTTGAAGCGTTTTTTATTAATTTAAAAAAGTCAAATATATGAAACAATTTTATAAAATAAAATATTATATTTTAAATAAATGAAAAAAGTATAAAATTAAATCAGAAATATTTTGCAACATTAGATTCTAACTTAGAATAATGTTACAATAATTATTTTTTGGATAACTTTCTTTTTGACTGATATTTTAAAACAATTAAAACTTAACAGAATTAGTTTTACGATAAAAAGACGCGAAATTTAATAAGTTTTATTTTCATAAAACTTAAAGTTTTCCATTACCGGTAGCACCATCTTAATATTAATCAAAAATACTTTTTAATACAGGAAAATTTTTCTCTTTAGATATACTTTAATAGCAGGGGGCGTCATATATCACATTCAAAAATGAGTTTGTTTTAAACCCTAATTAGCATGTATATGTAACAAGTTCAAAAAGTACACTATTATAATTTTTTTCCTTATTAAAAATCTTATTTTTTACAGAATTGAAACTATCTCCAGATGTTGCTGGTGCCACTTTCATGGCCGCAGGATCTTCCGCTCCCGAATTAGCCACCGTAGTTATAGGCGTCTTTTTTGCCAAAGATGATATTGGGGTAATAATAAAATATTTAAATTTGAAATTGAAATATAAAACAAATATATTACTAACAATGAATAATGATCATTCTTACAATAAATTTTAGTTGCTCTATATGTTTGTTCAATTATTTATTGTTTTACATATAACTTGATCATTACAAATTTATTTAAAAGTTTTAAATTTATTAGCATTTGAATAAATAAAATTTATGTTGAGTTTTAATTTAATTGTTCTATTGATAAGTAATATATTTAAAGTATTAATATTCAAAATTAACCAAATAATACTATAAACAGAATGTCATTAATATTATTTAGGTATTGAACATAAAATAACATTAGATTGAATTAAGATATAATGTTTCAAGTTCTAATGTTGTATATTCTAATCATTAGAGTCCGGGTTTTATGCAAAGTAGATTTCTAATTTGATATAAAGAACAATTATAATTTGAGCATTCATTAGAAAATCAAAAATAAATAACACCTGTTTTTTAAAAAATTTACGAAGTCGCCAAAGTGACCATTGACTCTTACCTTCCAGAATGCACAATTCGGTATTCAACAATTTAATTACCGATTTTTTACATGTTTAATTTTTTAAAAAGTTTTAAATTTGTTTGCAGTTCTTAAAAAAACGTCTTCAAATTAATATATAAAATTTTGAAATACTGAAATTAAATAAATAAATACTAATAATTTTTCATATTTTCATAGGTTAGCGGAGTTATCGGAAGTGCGGTATTTAACATTATGTTTGTCATCGCAGTATGTGGTTTATGCACCACTACCGTATCCAAATTAAATTGGTGGCCCTTATGTCGAGACTGTTTCTTTTACGCGATCTCTATTATTGTGATGTTGGGTGTTATCTACAATGAAATTATATCTTGGTAATTATCTTAAAAGATTATTCCATTGAAAGCTCAATAATAAACTTTCATTAATTTGCAATTCTTGTTTTCAATTTTAGGATGGAAGCATTATTTATGTTATTAATGTATGTAGTATATTGTGTTGCATTATCATATAATTCAGCACTCGAGCGCTGGGCCAAATCGTACAACATTCCATTTCTTCCAAAAGATGATGAACCAGCTGAAGAAAGTGCTTTAGTTAGTTATAAATCTCTGCAGGAAGATAGAGTCTCATATGCTGGAACAGGAACCGGAACAGCAGCAGGAACAGGAACTACTTCTCAAATTGATCCTTGGAAAGAAGCTACCTCTCCAGTTGATCCTTGGAAAGAAGCCGAAGGTTAGATAAAAATATATTTCACAAGAATATAAATTAGATGATTACAAATTGATTTAATACAAAAGATGTTAAAATAATTAAATTTTAATGTAGCGGCTGAAATGGGTGACCCTCAACAATTTCAACAACAACAAATGCCACAACAACAACAACAACAACAACAACAACAACCACAACAGCAACAGCAACAAGGGGTTCAAAAACAACCACAGTATTACAAAGCAAAAGAATATGATCCAAATGAAGTTTCACCTTTGGTTATGCCAGCAGACGTTACTCAGTGGGGTAAATTTACTTGGGGTTTGGTATATCCAATACATTTCATGTGCAGAGCGACTATGCCTGACTGTCGCCAAGAAAAATATCGAAGCTGGTATCCTTTCACGTTTTGTATATCCATGATATGGATCAGCTTTTACAGTTATATCATGGTTTGGATGATCACTATTATTGGTACGTTTTAAAAAATCAATCTTAAAAGATAACTAAACAAATATATACATCACTTGATTTCATTAATACTATTTCTTATACGAATATGTAGAAAATAAGAAATCAAAATATATGTATCAGATTTTTTCCAATATGAATTTTGAAACCACGCAGTAACCCGAAAACTACGACATCTGCAGCAAACTTTAATATGCAATCTTGTTAATATATTATTTGTAACTTCCAAGTCAAATTTATAAACATGAAGAATTGTTAAGCAAAATTGGAATATGTTTAATAATATTTTTAATAAAAATATTACATTTTACAGGTAGTACATTAGGAATTCCCGATACAGTTATGGGTTTGACATTCGTTGCGGCTGGAGTTAGTGTACCAGACGCATTATCTTCTCTGGCTGTCATTAAAGAAGGTTTAGGTGATATGGCTGTAAGTAATGCTGTGGGCAGCAACGTCTTCGATATCCTGGTATGTCTCGGTCTTCCTTGGTTCATTCAGACTGCTATGATTCAACCGGGATCACATGTTAATGTTACCAGCAGAGGTAATTGTTTATCATGGTTAAATATTAATTTAGTATTAAATAAAAAAAATAATAATTACCCTTAATTTAGGTTTAACGTACTCCACGGTGTCATTACTATCAACAGTAGTATTTCTTGTGTGTGCAACACATTATAATGGCTGGAAACTGGATCGCCAGTATGGTATCGCGCTTATGGCATGGTACTTGATTTTCATTGTATTTGCTTCATTATATGAGCTCAATGTTTTCGGGGAGATGAACCCCCCGGTTTGCCCGAGTTCTTATTAAACAAATACTCCACCTGTCTGATTGAGCTCGAGTGTGATGGACGGATCTTTGGACAACGATTGAAATTGCAACGCTAACTATGACGTGTAGGAACAAATTATTCAGGAATTGAGAAGAATCTCCGGCTGGTACCGAGAGTGAATATACCGATATCATTTATATCTTTGCAGTGTTTATCAATTTTAACGCGATTGTGAGGAAGAATATTATAATAATAATATACAAAAGAAATGTAACTGATCAGTATTATGCAGGATATATATATGTAATTGCGATATATGTGATCGAAAGATTTAGAATTTAATGTAGCAGGGTATATGATCTAGGAAGTCTATAAATAATGGTTATGATATAAAAAAGTGACAACTTCGGCAAGCGAAGCAGCAGATAAAGAAAAAGTCATTATATGAATTCAATTTTCCGTCAATTTATACAAATGTCAACAAAATGAAATGTATTCAATGTCAATATATCACTAAAAGAGTATTTCACAAAAATTATTGAGAGAAATTACAATAATTTTATGAAGAATAATAAAAAAAAACACAATTTCTCTATGAAAAAAATCATATTCTCGTTATCTGGATAGCTATATAAAATTAACATGGATTCTGTTGTGAAAAATAAGTTGTTCTTAAGCTGCGTGTCTTTCATATTAAAAATGGTTCAAAGTTCCATACATGATACTCGAGGCCCATGATCATTTAAGTAAAGTACTTTATACAAGAAGACAAAATATTTATAAATAATAACATATTATTGTTACTTTTTATTTCAAACGTCGGAAAGTCCAAGTAATGGTTTCGTAATCGAAAGTCCGGTTCAAATGACTAGGCATTTAATTTTTGTGTAAAAATAAACTATGTTGTTGTGTCGGATTTTCGCAAAAGAAACCCTCAGCTTGATCCGTCTCTATAGCTTATTATTATTATTTTTTTAAATAATATAATGAAACGTCATCAAAAATTAAAATTAAAAAAAGAACAAATTGTAGTCAGGGTGAGTCTGGATACCGATAGAATCGAAATAATTTCTTTGTTTGACTTAAAATAAATTATTATAATCATAGTTGATTATGAAAGCTTGACAGTCGAGATATAGGCTGATAAATAGAGATCATTTTTATAGATCTAAAAAACAACGATGTTATTTTGTGTTCGGATATCTCAGTTAGCCTTATGTCTTCATAAGGTACATACATTATGTAGCTATACGAATTTAGCTCGGTGCCGTTTATATATTTATAACGATCGTTGTAATCGTTTCTGAAAGGTAGACGAAGATTGACGGTAAGAATGTGCGGAGTTCAAAGCAGAGTTTGGGTTAAAAAATAAATGTCTGGGGCTTCCTCTTGTTAAAAGCAATGTAATACGTTTCTTTTACCTCAACCGAAAGTGTAGTTTACAGGTTTTTATATGACAAGAAATGACTTCCGAAATTTTCAATGTAATAAAAACGTTAATGTCGCGCAAAATAAGATATTGCTCTTGATGTTGTTCGTATAAAAATAATCAAAAATTTGCTTTCTAATAATTCCTGAATGTCAAATCAAAAATGTTTTTCGTCAAATCCTCATATTCGTACCGTCGTTCGATGTATGTGTACCTAATGTACTTATACTCTTTCTTATTACTCGCGTTTCAGTTTACGAACAATCTTTAAAATAATAATATTGTAGACTCATAAGGCAGCCTACTAGAAATTAATTATAACAAGCAAGCTAGAATCTTTGTTCGACAATTTTTTAATAATTGAAAGCATTCCAAAAGCTTATTATATCTTTCTTCAAACAATTATAATATGACTAGAAATACTTATTTCGTACGATAACGCGAGTCTTAAGATTATACGAGGAAAGACAATAATTAATGCAGCCTTATTCAATGAAAGTATTTACAATCTTATTCCTGCGCGTTCCTTCAAGTGGTTTTATTATTCAATATGAATTCTTTTTTTTATAAAATTAAAGAAAATAATTTTTGAGGATTATTTTGAAGATAAAAAGAAATTGTACAACGAAAAATGAAAAACGTCATGCGTGCATTTACTTCACTATTAAATATTTTACAGATATTTCAACCGTCAATTTTTTGCTTAAATGGATTCCGATTATATCCAAACGAAGTCCGGCCAGTGCAATACTCAACAACAACAAATTTGAATTGCTTATAATTAATCCACATTCCAAATATTATGAGATTGCATAAAATTGATAAAGTTTATCATACTTCAATTTATTTTTAAGGAAGAATTTTAAAAGTTTGCCGTCAAAAGTTGGAACTGTAAAATTTTAAATATATTTTATAAAATGCATTTTTGTTTTATACGAATGTATAATTTTTTTGAGTATTTTTAAATTTCAATATTTTGCTTTCATATATTAAAAAATTATATTTTTTTTTGTTTATAGTTAAATAAATTTAAGTATACTGATTTACTTTATTGATAATCTATACTTAATAAAATTTATTATGATTTAATTTATGTATAAGGGAATTTTATATCAGAATGGCTAGATTTATTGTTTTCTGATGAAATAATTTAAAAAATAATAATAATAATAACGTAAAAAAAAATTAACTTTTGATATTTACAAATGTATCTACTAATAATTTTCAAAACAATGAAAGACCTAATTTTCAATCGATTTTGATTTTATTAATTTCTTTTAAATTTTTGTCATTTCTAAATTATATAAAATAATGCAAGAAAACTAATTTTTTTTCTAGATTAATGTAACTTTTTAAAATATCAAAAAGTCAAAAGTCGGTCCTATAAATCTATAAAACTGTAAATAAATATGTAAAAAAATAATATATTTCAGTTGAAAATTAAGTGTTTATTATTGTTATTCTAAAAATGTTGTTTTAATTGCTATGCATTAAACACTGTATAGCAATAACGAAAAGTTAATAACAAAAAATGTCGAAAATATTTTATTTGTTTAATTTTTAATATTATTAAGTATGAGAATCTTTTTTTAAAAATGGCATATCACATAAAAAGACGTATAAAATAATTTTTAAATAACTTTTACTATGCAATTTTTGGATATTTAGTTCCCTTAAAATTCGACAACGAATGCTATGAGTGTATTAGTTATAAAAAAAATGTAATTGAGATTAAATTGTTTATTTGCGACACTTTCATTTATTATAATGATTCTATTATAATTATTATTGTAAAGATTTAATTAAAATCATCGAACAGTTTTATAAACGATTTTTCTAAATTAATGACAAAAAATGTTTACTGGAAATTATAAAAATGTAAATCATTTTTCATTCAGTAAGTTTGATTTGTTTTAACAAAATTAAAGATGAAGATCATTATTTATGCTATAGTTTAATAGTTAAGAATACTGGACCTAAGTTTATATTGTTATGCGAACAAAAAGACATAATCTTTGTAGAATCACAAGGATCGCGCAGCTATTATAGCGAAAGCTTAGATCGTTAACGTTAATCGCGTTATTTAATATAAAATTCTTATAATGTTATTTCGTGGATGAATTATTTATAGCTCGTTTTAGACGATTGTACATTATCAAGATGCACTTGGTACAAAATGAATAAATTTTCACTTCCTTTTGGCCTACCTCTAATTAAAGTTAGGTCGACTCGTTTGACAAATTACTCTTTTTATCTTATTCTGCCAATATTGTAATTAAAAATTTATTAAACTAATGTCAGAACTGCTTAACTTATAATAATTGATTCGCACTTTTAAATAGTAATAAATATAAACCATAATTTATAATAAACTTTAATAGAATTAAAATCTAGAACTAATTAAGACTTGTTAAAAAATAATAAGTAAATATACCATGCATGTATAATAACAATGTTGATATGTAATTCATAATTTTGTAAATTATTGAGATATTATGTTTACAAAAAAACAAGCAAACAAAACTAGATAAATTTATATAATTTTCGACGTACACATTACTAAAACAATATGATTGCAAATTATTTGTATATCTCTAAAAACATTTAACAAATATTATAAAAAAATTCCTATCGAATAATGTGTCGTTGTATTTTATATAATATATTGTAGCACTTAATATATAAATGCAGAAATATAATATACATCCTTACTATGTATGTAAGAGTACGTGTGATATATAAATTACATTCGTCTTATATTTATAAGTACATGCATGTATAATTCATTATACTCAGTTATAATAAATTAGCGTATATTTTGTACTTGTAAATATATTTGTAATTTATTACCACAATATAAAAGTATATTATATTAATTTTTAAGAAAAATTGCTGTTGAAGACGAAATTTACAAAATTATATATTAATGAATTTTGTTAAATATTTGTCTTTATAAGTGTTTTAAAAAGTATAATTATTCAAAGTTTCGTATTATCTCAGCAAACGAAAAACAATAGGACGCGATTCGAATTTTCAATTTCAGATGCGATTTTGTCTAAAGCGCAATTGAAATTTTTTAAATGAACTGTGAACGATTCATTTGGTTATTGTTCAATTGATTATTGTATCGATGTATTGGAAATGTTTTGTTTCAATTGGTTGTAAAATGGGTGAGAAGCCAATTACAAACGACGGATTGATTTAAAATTTGATGCATTTTTCAAGAGTATAATTGAAAAGAAATTATACAACGTGTCACAATTTTTGCAAAACAAGTTTATACAAATAAAAATATATAGGATAAAATAAAAAAAAATCATTTTGAAGTTGTATATTAGTTTTAAAAAAATAACTCTATATAAAAACAGTGTCTTTATGATTAATTTACATGGTTAACTTATTTTTAAAAACATCTGAAAATGTAAATAGTAATTGGCTTCTTACCCATTTTATAAGCAATTGAAACAAAACATCTCCAATACATCGATACAGTAATCATTTGAACGTGAACCAAAGAATCCTTCACAATTCATTTGAAAAATTTCAATTGCGCTTTGGACAAAATCGCAATTGAAATGAAAAATTCTAATCGCGTCCTATTATTTTTCATTTTCTGGGTACATATATGTGATTCAGATTTAATTATAATCTTTGTAATAGATTACTTTGAATTACTTTTATGTAATAATCAAATAACTTGTTAATTCGTCAAAAAATTATAGGCCATAAAATGATCATTTTCGTATAAAATGTTTATAAGCAACTTTGGCTTTGTATATATTTAAAGAAATTATTATAACATGCAAATTAGTTGAAGGTATTCATAAAATTTAAAAATTTGACTTGATGATTAGTCAATTTGAAAAATTTGCATTGTAAAGTACTTTTGTAAAAATAATAATATTAATTTAACCCTCTTTCTTGCCAGTGTCATAGATATATGCCATCTATAATTGCAACTTTGTATACACACTAATGTATACTCGAATCACATTAAGCGCCCTTATCTTTCTGCATTTTCTTTAAGAAAGAAAATAGGTGCTACCGCAGTACGATTGGATGCAAATGTTATTATGTGTATGGCGTTTGACTTATACCTGTAGATGAACTGCGACGTTGGCAATACAGCGGGTTCAATTGAAATCTGCTTTACTGTTTTATTGTTGAATAACAAATCCTAGTCAATTTGCTAGTCAATTAATTTAAAAAGTATAATGAATTAGTAACATGGTTTGTTATAGAATTGTGCAATCGACATAGCACAGTGATATTAATGATAGCATAATGCAATTATTATTCTATATCAGGTTTAAATATAGGCATTAAATAATGGTGTAAAATATCGAGTTAAAATTATATTATATACAATAAGTTATGTATCAACAGTAATTTTTCATAAAAATATTTCAAATGCGCCGGATATAAAGACTAAAATCAATGAAAGCAATCACGTCCATAAAAGGAAGAAACAAGAAAAAAGCGTAAATGGCTCACAATTTGACAGTTAACTTTATTTTGATAGTTAGACAGTTCTGACGTTTGCGTCTCATATATCTTAAGACTTGTAATACGCTAACTTACTATTATAATACGTAACAATACTATTAACGGCCTTAGTGTTAGGCTCGTATTAAAGAAAGTAGTCACACATTGTAAGCTATATGTACGTCATATCCGCATCGTCTTAAAATTAAGAAAATAAATAGTTAAATTGTTAATTGTTATGACTTTTTACATGTAACGACGTAAAATAGCTCGGGCGGACGATTCGTGCTCATATATCAGTAGACATTCCAAAAACAGCAAGTACAGTATATTATCAGTTGTTAATTTGTTTTCAGTTAAAATGTTTTATCTGAACACGAAACTTCATTAAATGAAAGAGACAGAAAAGAGCCGATGTGAAAAAGAGTAAGTTTTAAATTATATACAGTAAATAAATCGGGCATCAACGAAAAATAAATATTCAGTGGCACGAAATGATCCGAATCGAAACGCGAAAGCTAAGTAAATTATAGAATACAATTTATCATTAAATTTCGACCGTTTTTGTGACCAATCACAAAAAGAGATAGCGGATAGTGTGTATATAAACACATAAATACATATATATATTTCTATACGTCCTATTCTTCGTTCCCGACCCTGTTATCCCGGATTCCTTCAGGAATTGGTGAGAAAGTCAATCTAAATTTTTAATATTATAATACCGATCAATTTTCCACGTGTCCTTAAGAGTAGCTAGTAACCAAAGTCAATATATTTTAACATCAAGTCAAATTTGAATCTATTTCATTGCTTGCACCATGATACCCGTGGAATATTGCTTAATTTTTTGTTTAACCCATGACACCAATTAGATTTTGATTAACGGTCGATTATTATTTAATAATATTCCAAGGATACCATACAGTTTATTAAAATATTAAATCAAACCATTTTTGTCCTTTATGTAAAATTACTGCAACAAAAAAATAGTGATAATTATAATCTTGGCTCAAACATGAAAGTAATATTGATTATAAAATGCTTAGATCAATAGCGCTGTCAATATAATCATTAACTATGTCAGTTTTATGTCACAATTTTGTATTCAGAAACGCTAATTTGAATGGTAATTTTTCATAAAGGAAAGAGGCTGATATATTTATTTGACTGTATCTAATTGCATAATTGAGTCTTTATTTTTGGAGCTTTTTACTATATCCCCAAATATATACGTAAAAAGTAACATTAAAGTTACTTTAAATTGTTCACCAAAATTATATTAAGCTTGATTAGATTAAGGCGCTATTGCACCAGAAATGATAATCGAAATAAAAGTATATATATACCTATAAAAGAATTAAATAAATACAGTGCCCGAGAAAAGTGCTTGCATACTTGTTTGAAAGTATTAAAGAAAATCATATGTGAATAATTTTTTGAAAAATTGATATAATTCCTTGAAAATTTGACGACTTACAGTTAAAATGTCTACTTTCTAAACAATTGTACGCAATTAAAATAATGTTTAACTTTCGCTCTCTCACCCACTTACATTTTGAAATTATTTCTTCAAACAAATTAGGTTGGATTTGAACTTTTTCCGAAGTCGGAATTCCAGTGATACATTTAAATCAACTACATCATCTTAAAACTTAGATTTTATCAAGATTATAATAATTTTTTTTTATTATTAATTTTATAGTATTCTGTATAATAAAATCTAGGCTGAAAAATTGTTTTAATCTACATAAAAATAAATTTTTGTATCGTTTTCAGTCACAAGAAAATATGCACTTTTCTCTCAAAAACACAAAATTTTCGAAATGCGATAACTTTCAAAAAAATTATCGATTTTTTTTTAACTTTAGACAAACATTTACATTTCAAGACTCTTTAGTAGGTTTGAATGTATTCTCGAATATCAACTGAGCAAAGTTCACACCCTAATCTTTTGAAAAAAGTATAGTAGAATTTTTTTAAAAAATAGCTCCAAAGGTGACTGAGGGGAGTGGGAGTTTAGAATGTATTTACTTTAATTTTTGAAAGTTGAATATCTTAATTGTAAGCTGTTTCACTTAAATTTATTTCATAAACATATTCACATATGAGTATTTTTATCACTCTGAAATAAGTGTTCAAGAACTTTTCTGGGACACTATATTAACATAGAATCAATATGAAATGACAAAACATCCTAACAGCGTCAATATATAAATATATGTACACACTTATAGCTTATGTAATATTACATATATCGACAAAACATGATTTTTCAAATATACATATGTAACACAAATAAAAATACATGGATGCATATGTGTATTAGTTATCTATGTTTTGTGGGTAGTTCTTATACAATTTGTAAATAATTGTTGTACCAGCGTTGTAAAAGATTATGTGTTTGTGCATGTATGCGCATGTGATTCTTTATTTTTGAAAGGAAAAACGTGCGGATACATAACCATGCCTGGTAGATACAAAAAGTAAAGAAATAAATATTATATACGATATACGTTAACGTTTACACGCACTGCAAAAGTATGTATTTCCAAAAAAATTTTAAAAAATTGAAAAAAAAAATGAAAAAACAATTTAATATGACAGTTATATGACATTAGCCAGAGACAACAAATCAGTAGATGTTATGTACTCCGGTGTACTTAAAATATTTAAACAATAAAGCTATTGGGCTAAGTAAAATGTGTCATTTTTATTTCCATAAATATATTTACAATTTTTCTTTGAATTTAGTTTGAGAATACAATGGTCTTAAGTACTAAAATTTTAACAATATTTAATCATTTTGTCACCCCTTTTTCTCTTTAACTGAATTTTTAATTAAAGGAATAAATTTAATTGCTTAAGTTTACTAAATAAATATTTATAATTTAAATAGATTTTCTGAAATATTAAAAAGACCTTCGACTTAAAATGTGAGCAATTATATAAAAAAATAATCTTTCAAAGTAACTTACTTATCTAATAAAATGTATGAAAAATATAAAATTTATGTATATAAAATAACCAAATTACTATAATAAAAATAATCTATTGAAATATTTTATAACTAATCAGTATCATTTAGTAAACTATCAATACCTAAAGTTAATCTATTATTATATTGTACTTGGTTCTTCAGTCTATCACGAAGAGGAACATAAACTTCATCAACGTCAAACTCATCGAACGTTAAGTCAGTGGGTTTTGAAGTATTACATTTCTCATTTGAATCCTCACCCGTTTCATCGTCGACGAAAAATGTATCTAGTGTTAAGTCAATTCGCTCTGAACTTTTTTGAGCTAAATCCCTACTTGAATTAACACCAATGTCATATTCGTCTAACGTTAAGTCAATGTGTTTCAAAACCGAATTTTTTTTAGAACAATTCTTATCTAAATCATTATTGTGTAAGTCAAAATCGTCTAATGTTAGCTTAATGTGTTCTGAATCTGTATTTTTTTGAGCAAAGTTGTAATCTAGGCTGTCATTGACTTTATTTGTATTTACGTCACAAAAGACCAATTCATCACTTTCTACATCATTTTCTCTGTCACTTGCAGTTTTTCTGTCACAAATGTCAAAAATCTCGGCGGATGAATCATCTTTAGAAATTTTACAAATTCGGTTAACTATAGCTGTCAAATCGGCCTCGCCATCACTTTCAAAATCCTCAAGTTCATTGAACATTCTTTCTAAAGACTGATCCAAAATAGCATCTTGCTTTTCTGTTTCAAGAACACGAATTTGTGGATGTTTTTTTACATTAATATCATTTGAAGATTTTTTTTTCCTCTTAGGAGTAACTTTTGGAGAGATACAAATATTTTCCAGAGACCTTGTCAATGATGGTAATTGATTTATTTTTACAAATTCGTCTATTTTGCGGTTTTTTGAATCCAGATCTTTAATTTTTCTTTTACGCACAGTTTTCTTTTTCGGTTTCCTGGATTCTTCAAATTCCTCTGCCATTTCCGGATAACACTTGACAAATGCATCCTGTTTTTCAATACTCACAAGTACGTTTCCTTCAAAATTTACATCTTCCTCATCAATTTCTTTGTCAGAAGTATTTGTTAATTTTAAACCTTCAAAATATTCATCTGTATCTTTCCAAATAATTTCATAACATGCATTACCTTTTATCTTTCGAATTTTTTGAATCTTCTTAGGAATCATAAAATGAAGAGACTTTTGTTCTTCTAAGGTGAGATCAGGTAAGTTTTGTAATTGCCATTGAGTTAATAAAGGAAATATTTTGGCAAAGGCATACTCTGGCTCCCAACATATATGCCGAACCATGAAATCCTAAATAAAATAATAAACTGTTTTACTTTTTTTTATTATTAACACTAGAACTACCAAGGGGACAAAATTGTCCCTTTTTGAAATTGAAATGTTTATAAAAGAATCAATTTTTAGCGAATTTGTTTGCAAATTTGTGACAATTATTCTTTTATAAAGTAGTTTACTTCTT
>JABFPM010003240.1:0-14742 GCA_022817325.1 Idris sp. 1 HC-2018
TCGCTTCATTTGAGGGAAGATTTTTCGTACTTTTTTAAAGCTGCTGTGAGTTTAATTTTTCATTTTAATTTGTCAAAATTTGAAGTTTTTCACTGATAGTAGAATATATTTTTGTTAGGAACAGAATTCTCAAGTTATCTCAGAGACGAAAGAAAAAGATACTGCTGAAGCAAAAAGTCAACCACTGCAAAATTACTATCCCCACGTTCAAGAAGTTCTCACTTCTAGTGGACAGTAGACGAATTTAAAATCATGTTTGGAAACGAGGAAGTTGGGACACGAACTGAAGCAATCGAAGTCGTAAATGATACTTTTTCGTTGTACTTCATTTTCAATTTGAAATACCCAATAAACGTTGCGGTAATTCTAGAGTTTGTGCAAATGTACTTTTTAAAAATGAATCTCGGATACGGAAGTTCAGTCCGCGCGAAATCAGTCAAAACCTTGATAACAAAGATAGTCGGCAAGAAAACCTAGCTTATATATAAGATGTATTTTATGAGATGTACAAGTTTATTTATTTGTTTAACGACGATAATAAAGTAGTAATTGTAAGTTTCATATTATTTAATAAAAGATCATTGCATACGTTACAAGATTTCGTTAAATTCAAGATGTTACACAAATAGATAGAAATGTTTATTTATTAAATAACAAGTATTAACTTTTGAAAAAATGTTGTTCATGTCTTTATATTCAGAAAATATTTTTTAAACTAAAACCTTATTCTTATCAGTATCGGAATACCATGGAGTTTAATTTCCTACTTCAACTGCGATTTTAAACTTCAAGTTGAAAATTCGAGCAATTTTAGTCGCAACTGAATTAGAGCAAATTTAGTCTAATTCTAGACTATATTTTTTACAGTGTAAGATGGATACGCGCATAAATGCGCCGTGGAATTTATTGCTTTGCGTAACAATTATTGGCAAGGCTCGATTCCTGGCGAGGTAGGTGGACTCTTTATTTCAATTTCCATTGTTTTCGTCTTTGGTGTGGGACTTTTTGTTGAAATCGAGTTTAATTAATGGCAAAATGACTTGCCATCAATTTATTATCATTTTTTATTTTTGAAACAAAAATGTGTATCTCCAAATTTAGAAGTTGAATGTAAATAATATTAACAAAACATTGAAATGTTGTAAAAAAAATTTGCGGTGAATAAACAAATTTGTTTAGCTACTGAAATTGTTTTCTTTCAATTTCAAGGCAAGTAAATTAAAAAACCAAGGAATTTGGGTTGGAAAATTAACTTCATTTGCAAATTTACCTTCGGGCCAATTATAAATACGAGTATCATGTTCACAGTGCAAATGAAGCAAGCGGGAGAAAAACCGCAGAACAACGAACTGATTTAATTTAATCTGATTAGTTTGACGCGTATTCCATAAACGTCAATCATTTCTCGTAATTTTGCATAAACAATTTTGATTCTGTAAAAATATATTACTGACACAGTGTGTACCTATACAGTAAATTATGTATATGCACAATGATTAGTCGCAGTTTAACTGACGAATAATGGTGATAATTTCAAAATTGTTTGAATTGATAAATCAAACAAAAATTTTCGGTCAGCACCGGTTGGACGAAATATAATATTTGATTTATTCCAAATATATCTGCCAGTTGATTTAAAATATGTAAAATTTATTAATTGAAATTGGACAATAAATTATAGTAAAATTGTGTCAGTGTAAATTATTTGTAACATAATCTTATTTTAAATCTCTGAAAACAAATCTTGGTAAATTTTGAAATATTATTTGGTTATTAGATGAAACATAATTTTTAATTGAAATATTTTTTCGCATTTAAGTGTGAAGTTATGGGAACAGCTGAATAATTTGGAGAATGAGTGAAAACTTCGGTTAGAAAATGCAATGCCTGACAGCTGTCGTGTATTGTAAGTTGCACTTCTGCGGCGGTATAACGACAACCGTTATGTCGACCATCCGAGATGACCAGTTCTGCAGCATACTTCCTCTATTTTTCATCTTACATCACCTTCAACTTTTGCAAAGAATAAAATACAAAATTAAAACAAGAAAAATATTCTACTAAAGTAAAAAAAAAATACTTACAAAGTGCAAAAGTTACTTTACAAAAGAAAAAGACTTATTTTCCCAAAAGTAAAAACTCATTTTTACAATAGTAAAAATTTTATTTCACAAAAATAAAAACGACATATGTGGTGATAATATCTATATGTGTATAAATAAATACTAGTTTCATTATTAATTCTATTATAGTAAATGCTGCATAGTTTTACAATTGATTATGTCCGTATTCTATGAGCGTTACGCAGCTGTCTACAATTTTTCTCTGTTAGCACATGGAACCTGGGTTTTCCCCAAATATCTTTTTATAAACTTTCTCGACGATGTGCAGGTATTTATTTTGGATAGCTTTTACCTGCGCATAATTTATTACCAAATCTATTACCAATCGTTTTCATTGTTTAAGGCGAAACTTTTTCGTCCTATTGTCCCACTGACCGGACGGGTCCCTGTCTGATCCTCGCAGGTCGAGCTCAGGTAGAGACCCCCTCCGGAAAGCAAAACCACCCCCACTTTTCCAAAAATGAAAATCGGCAGAAGTTCGGAGAAGGCGTTTTCCGAAAAGTTAAATAAAAAAGAAGAATCAAAAATAAAACTTACTTTCGTCTTATGTTTTCACGCGAGAAGCATTATATGCAGGAATTTCTTTATAAAATGATTTACTTTTAAATTTATATAACATCATCCTACTTTGCTGTAATATGTGACGGTATAATACCGCCATAAATCATGAAAAGTACCATAAATACTAATTTGTAATGAAAGGCGTTTTCTCGTCGTTCGGGGGCTATCAGCAAGTGTAATGAACTCCCGGCGATGTGCAAACTAAAATAATTACGTTTAATTGACGAGGAAACTCTCAGACGAATATAAATTCAGAAAAACGGCAACACTTTTGAGCAGCACAGATTTTCTGCGACGAGCAACTTGAGCTTATAAATATTTATGCTTCTCACTGTTAGTTTACAAGCGGCGTGTGTGTTATAATATCGGCCAACTTTTTAATTCAATTTCAACGATAAGAAAAGTAAATAATGTAACATTTGATTGACTCTTTTGCAATTATAATTAATCGCGAGATTATTTACATCTCAAATGTAAAAAAGAAATAAAAAACAATTTATTAACAGGAAATACTAACTGACAGTTTATTTTAATTTGTATTTTATGAATAAATGAAAACGTTTACTTTTAATCTGTACATTGTATAAATAAAACAATTAAATTTAATATACTTTTTATTTTCAAAAACTTAATAATATTGTAACTTTTGTATTTTTTGATTTTAAATTTGTTACAAGATAGAGTTTTTCTAAAGTTTTACATTTTTAAACTTCTTAAGAGAAAAGACTATCAATAGTTGCAAAATCGGTTAAATTTAAAATACTTTTAACTTTGAATACTGTGTTCAATATTGTTGATAAAAGAAAATAAAAAGTTGATGATATTTGATACATAGCATGTAAGTCTCGCATCTCTAAATCTCGCACTCAGCGCAAATGAGATAGCAGCTGAAGATTGAGAACATTATTCAGGGTACCGTTGTTGTGGAGATTTAACTATCGAGGGCGAGTCTCGGTGTAGGTGGTTCTTGTTTATCTGAGCGCACTGCAAATCCGTCGTCATCAATTATGCAATTCGTAAAAGTCAATTTCAAATAAGTCTTTCTTGTTAATTATAAAGAAAATTAATTAATCAAGTTTACAAAATTAATCAGACGTGGAACTTCATTTATTTATATAAAATTATATCACAATAATTATTTAAGATATATCAATTTAAAAAAAGTTTAATTTGTATAATTACTATTTTAATTCATGTATTATTTTTTTCATAAAAACATGCTGATAAAATTTTATCCGAAATTACAATTCTGGGCAACTGCAAAAATTGCCCCGAAAAAAAAGCCGGTTTCGTCGCAAAAAAAGAGAATCAATTTTTGCTTCAAGTAAAATTAATAAAAGAAGAGAAAAAGATCACGAGATTACGTGAGATCTGAAACTGAATTTCGGGTGTCGAGAGAGCAAAATCGATTATTCAAATTGTTCTCATCCAAAAGTTTCAGTCCAAGTTGAGCAGTAAAGTTTAATCTGCTTTAAGTCAGGCGTTTGAAATTATCCGTGTGAAATGATAATGCTGACAAATTTGGCTATGCGGGATGTTAAAGCTGTTGAAATTTCTTTGTTTATTCTTCATCAAAAGAAATTCATAATAATTGCCGTCAATTTGTTTGTTTTTTAAAGAACTTACCGACGGTGTTGTGCTTCTCTGTGCCCTCGAAAAATCGAGCACTGAGTTTTTGATATTGACGGCCGACAGGGGTCGCTGTGCGACGCGTCTGTTGGGCGGCGGCGGCGGCGGATGGGAAAGTGGCCTGGCCGCGTTGCGGTGCTGCTGCGGGGCCTGGTACGGG
This sequence comes from Idris sp. 1 HC-2018, assembly GCA_022817325.1. Taxonomy (NCBI): domain Eukaryota; kingdom Metazoa; phylum Arthropoda; class Insecta; order Hymenoptera; family Scelionidae; genus Idris; species Idris sp. 1 HC-2018. Next base: position 4,474 of record JABFPM010003240.1, read on the forward strand.
CCCCACGACTGTCGGGGCACGTAGCCGACATATCCTCCAGAAATAAACTGTGCCGAGCCGTTGAGGTGCGGCGGTGCCATCACGGCCGTTTGCTGCGGCTGACCTCCGTTGCGCATTTTTCTCTCAGCAGGATCGCAGCAACATTTTTCTTTTCCTCCCCCACCAATCCTTTTCTTTTTTTCACTATTTTTTTTCAAACACCATTCACAACTTTTTTCGGTAATTTATATAATCCACTTGATGGACATTTTTTGCACCAACAAAATTTCTGTTACAAAAATGAATGCTTAAAAATGTCTGCTAAAAACATTTTTGCTCAAACAATTTTTGCTTAAAAATATGTTTGTTCAAAAATGTTTGCTAAAAAAAGGTTTTGTTTACAAAATTTCTGCTCAAAAAATGTGAAAGTTGAATTTGGTTGTAAGAGAATGAATTATTGTGCAGTGCATAGTAATTTTAATCTTTAGTTTTTGAGTTTTGCATTTTAACATAAATCATCGAAGAAGATGGGAACAAAAAAGATTTCGCGTAACTAATTTTGCCGAAGAGGAAGTTATGCGCGACGCCGCGCCCATAAAATCTGCAACACACATCATCCTTTTTGCAGGTTGACAGAAGGCGCGCACACGAATAGCGGTACATAATATAATTTTCGCGATGAAAATTCTCTTTGTTTTGCAAATGTTATAAATTGTGACGATGATTTATATGCTAAGATGATAAATCGTAGTTCGGCCATTAACAGTGTGCCCTTAATTATGCCGTTTTCACGGTTCAAAATAAAGACGCGGAGAAACAATAGCCGCGAACAAAAGCAGAGCACCGAGAAAGCCAGCTGAATATTCATCAAGGTGAGCTCCCTAGCACCACAGTTCGCTTTTCGTATTCTCAATTCCAGTCACGAGTCATCGGCGATCTTATGTTACGTGTCCGGAGAACACGTTCGGGTCATTTCCTCAAATCGGCATCAAAAAAGAATTCAACTCAGCTTTACTTTTACATCATTTTTATAACTGTTTTACACAAAAAGAGCAACTTTTATCTGTAAATTTCAATGTTTCCTGCTTTTGTGTTTCATATTTTTCAATTTAGCTTGTGAAGTACATTTTATTTATTGAAAATCAATTTTTTATTATCAGACAAAACATATTGCACATCACTTTTATTTGAAATTTAAATCTAAAACAGGATGGTCAATTCAAAACAGCGAATTGTGTTAAATAAAATATTGAACCATAAAACAAATACATATAATGGTGAAGTTAAATGAAGATAATTTTTTAATCTGATTTTTGTTTCTTTCTTGGAGATCAATTTTGTCAAATCTTATTTTATTATGTTCCTTGCAGTGCAATCTAACTCTCGTTTTCGGACGTAGTTACAAAATGGGCACGAAATAGTGAAAACGTGGGAAACACGGACCAACAATAATCGCAACCGCGAGGATACTTTTATCAACTTTGTTTGGATAATTCTCAACGACTTCCGTTCCGCGAGCTTATGTCACTGGTAATAGCGGCGGCAGTTAAAAAAAACACGTTGTGACACTTTCTGCGAAACAAAATGAATAAAAAAAAAAAGAAAAAAAAAAGACAATGGAAGAATGAAAATGGAACAAATCTGTTAAAATCGAAACATTCAATTGTTGTAAAATAAAAAAGAAAAATGCTTTATCGATTTTACTTGTGTTTTAAACATACAATTTTTATTTTATTGTTTTTACATTAAAAAAACATTTCTAGAAGCAACAAAAAAGAAAATAAATTGTAAACTTGGTGCATTCAGTTAAATGTATTGTGACCCCATTAGAATAATATAATACTGATTTTCAAATCAAACGAAACGTGATTTTCGATGACGTACAAATATAAATACCAGGAAGAGGATGCAAGTGTCTCATTACTTGTGATTCTTACGATTTGCAACGCTCGAACAATTTTCAAGGTGACGGTTTCCGCTATAAAAGGCGCATTATTGAGTTCGCTGCGTTTCTTGCAATCGAACCAAAAAAAGAAGGAAAATAACAATTGATACAATTAAAAATAACTTGAGTTTCTGTTATGCTTTTATTATGCAGTCAGGAGGACATAAGAAATTCTTTTTATTACCGTTCTGAGGAAAAATTTAAGTTTTAAGATAGAAGATGTTTTGGCATCAAAATTAGCTGCAACGCATCTTGTTGTTTGCGATACGACGTTCCGTAAAGGTTGACAGTGACACACACGTATCCAGATAAAGCGGTGCTTTCGTATCCGCCTACGCGTCACGATTAACAATTAACAATCGGTTAAAGGCTGACAGTGGGCTGTTGCATACGTGATTCGACTTTATGCGAATATTTATATATATATATATATATATATATATATATATATATAGACGATACTTCCAATCATTCCGAATAACGGGCTCCGCGAAGCCACCAGAAATTGTATTCTTTAATATTTGCTTAAAGTACAAAAATATAAAGCTGAATTAACAAAAAAGTAAAATATAAAATGACTAAAGTTAAATTAAGAAAAACGGCAAATAATACTCAAACAGTTATAAAAAAGATGTACATTTTAATTTATAGAAAATTGCTATTGAGAGAAAACTTTTTTGGTTTAAACATAAGTTTTTGAGATAACTTGAGCTTGGGAAGAAATAGCGATTTTTCACACCTCTGACGATAGGAGCACCTTATAAGTGTACACTGCGGCAAAAAGTCTAGCGTCATAAAGCATCGAATGCTCGCAATTAGAGGACGTTTGGTCGTTAAAAGTTGACTCTTACTTGGATGTGTGCTTACACGTGTACAATGTACCTATATAAAAGTACACGTGTGAGCGAAATAGCCGCATCATTGCTCACGTGAAATTAAGTTTAACGAGAGAGCACCGAAACATTTGGTTTAAATTTCAAAGTGGAGTGCTCGAGACCAGTAGTGGGTCATGAAAATTTTTATGCACTTTCATAAATAATTTTTTCTACGTTTAAGACAATAATTTACTTTTCTCCATTTAAATTATTATAGTTCAACTTTTTTTTATTTCAGTTAAAATTATATTTTTACATTGAAAAATGTTTGAAACAACTTGTTAAATCAAGTTTAAAAATTACCTGCTGATAATTTCATAATAAATTTAACTTTTATGAATTTTTAATTTCAACATGAAAATGCTATTAAAAAGTAATAATAAATGTCGTTAAAAAAAGGATTATCAACATGATATATTTATAATTCAAAGTTATAAATGAACTTTTTGGCAAATTCATTGTAAAAGAATGAAAATGAAATGCAGTCAAAACTAAACTCGATAATAAATTCACGAATGAGAAATATAAAATATGTAAAATTATTCGCGAATATTTTGTTGATGCATTGTTGTTGTTTCTGTGGGAAAGCGGGTCAATTGTGTGTCGAGACAAAAGTCGTGGTGTATTATAAGAAGAAAGCACCTTAAACCAAATTGAACGGTCTAATGACAAAGTTGTGAATATCAATCCGAAACAACACGAAAATTACACTTCGTGTGTTGCGAGCGAGCGTAATTACATCGCCACGTTTTGCATCGTGTTATTTGTTAACTCTTAAATGGTGTTCTCACGCGGCCGAGGCCGCGAAAAATTAAACGTTTAAGAGTCTTTTTTTTTCTTCATCTTTTTCTTTAAAACGGAAAATCTGTCAAGGAAAAAAACGAGAGAACAGAAAAAAACATACAACAATGCCTTTTCAGCTGTGCAAAAAGTCAAACGCATCAATTATTGCGCACAAAAGCATAAAAAGTTTTCTGTCGATTTTTTCTGTACCGATTTTTGTTAGAAATTGAATGAAAATGTACTCTTTTTTTTTACAATGCGCAAAATTACTTTTATACAGGAAAATTGTTCAAATAAAAATGTATTATAAAAAGAAGAGGGAAACATTTTTTTTTTTATTAAAAAAAGTTATTACGCGGTGGCAATTTCTTTTCAACAATAATTATCCTACATAAAGAGTGCGTTTATCGTTATTTTTGCAGCGAAGCGCATTTTTCATATCTCTCATTAGGAATCGCAACGTATGTAACAGTATCTCATTACGCGGCAGCCATTCTGACGCATAATTAACTGGAAATATAATTCGTGAAACGTCTAATTTATATAAGCTCTGGTCAAGCCGGCATATCTTTCTCTTTCTTCAGTTTAGTGAAAGTGTACAAACGTATTTAGACTCGCTTGTTTGTTGAAGACCGAAGTTTCAAATTCCTTGTTTCTTTATTTCTTTTTCAAACTCATGTTCCCTGACTTTGCATGATTTTCAGTTTATTATATACTGACACTGAAAAAAAATGTCCACAATTTGTTCATTCTACCAATTCAAAATAAACTATTACTTTCAATCCAGTTAAAATTTTCAATAATTATTTGTAGATAATTTTTCTTTTTAACAAATAAACAAATTCAAAGTAGACTTTAATTAAAAAAACTTGGTGATAAAAAGTCCGAGTAAGACATACACACTCTGCGTATAAAATGTTGCGATTTAAATTTTTTGAAGAAGAGAAAGGAAAATTGTCAAAAGAATGTTTACATTCGAATTGCAAGAGACAAATTTGACGAGTGACGGCTGGCGTGACGAGAAATGCGTGCCTTTTGCAGCAAAAATGATTATTTCGAGTAGCCCAAAGGCTTGTCTATCTTGTTTCTTGTTGTTGCCGCTTTGTGTCCCTCTCCCGTCTCGCGTATCTCTACACCTCTTAGCCGCAGCGCCAGCCATTTTATGCTCTACATAATCCACAGGAATTAACCTAGCGTGCCCAAAAACATACTACCTTACTTTTAGTCTATACCTATATAACACGTCACAGGTCAATTTACGATCCGAAATTGCAACGAAAATTGCATCTCTTACAACACAATCAACTATTACTCGCTTATTAATTCCAGCCGATAGTTTTTCACATTAAAATGCAAATTATTTTCTGAGCAGAAAAGGATTTTTTTTTCTTATAGTAACAGGTTTCAAGCAAGTATTCTTTTTTTCAACTAAAGTTATCCATACTTTGTAGGCACTGCACTGCTTTGGCACTTGAAGGAAAAAAAAGAACTTGTAAAACACGAGCGATTTAAAACTTGTTGTCGGTTACGTGCGTTTTACTTACGAGCACAACACAAACTGAGACTGGCTTGCGAGCGAACGAAGAAAGGTGCGGGCGTGCAGACTCCATTCGTCGTTCACCATGGACGAAGGCGACGGGAGGGGACTCCAGAAGGAGGAATTAAAGCTGTGAATGTATAAGAAAACGGCCTGACACGTGTGTGCACCGTATATACATATAGCTTTATCTATAGATATATAGTCAATTATTTTGGGTTCACCGATAATTGACGATGACAAAATGTCGGAGAAAAGTTGTTTGCATTTTTGGTATCTCTCAACCGGCACTCGAAATATTTCGATTATGGAATGCTGAAAGAGGGTCAATGACAACGTTTGTTTTTCACAGAGATTCACATTCCTGTTTTGCTAATGAAAAAAGAAACAACTTTTATTAATAGACTTTTTTTCTATTTTTAAAATGTACAAAGTTTTTAATGAACAAGAAATTTATTTATTAAAATAAAAGTTGTTTTATTGAAATTCAATTTTATGACTTCAGATGCAAGATTTTAATAATACTTATATTGTTAAAGTTATTTTAGTTTATATATATATCTTCTTAAATTCAATAATTTAATTTTCGAATCAGTTATCTAGATATATAAAGTTCAGCAGGTTGTATAATAATAATTCGGCATTTTTTCAACAAGATAAAACTAACCTTTATTGATTTGTTTATTAAAATCTTCATTTGATATTAAAAATTTATCGTGTTAAATGTAAATTCAAATTTTATTTGAATTTTCTTTTTGTATAATAACGGCTTTTCATTGCAATCTTTTATGCATTTCCGCTGCTTGAATACAGTTTTCAACTTTACAATAAAATATAAAAACACATTTTGTTTCCGAACGTTATTACTCAACGACATAATATTGACACACAAAAAAAAGGTTAACACCTTGCATACTTAATGAACGTTAATTTTGATTGGAATTAATGACAAGAAGAAAAGTACACTTATATGTGTGCAAGATTATACCTATATTATATGAAATTCTCACACTCGAGAAATCCGAGAAATCGGTACACACGGAATGCACAGTCTGCGAGAGTCCTTGAGAGAGGTGGTCTACTGTTATTAAATTGCGATGCGATCGATCGCATTCCACAGGCATATCCCTTTTTTTACCTTTTTTTTCTTTGCCAGCTTCGCGACACACTTTGAATCCGGAGATAACGACAATCCGTCACCTTAACTAATTAATTTTGTTTTATTTCTCGGTCAAATGTAGGTTAATTACTTTTCGTTCAAGTGATATCAACATTTGATGATTCAATTACGCGATAGTACATTTAATTAATCATGTTTTGTACAAAATGTATAAAGTAATAAAATAAAAAGAAAGTTTTGTAAAAGGAAAAAAACAACTTGTTTAAATACAAAAGTTCATATTTATTTTGAAACAGTTTTAAATTATTATTCAACAATTTTAATTTTCATTTAATTTTGCTGTACTTTTTTAACATTATTGTAATTTATAACATAAAAAATGGTACTTTTATATGCTTTGCATTCATTTTTTGTAAGATTGTATGTTTAAAGAAATATTGTTTAAAGTAAAAATGTGATTTTTAAAAGTGAGTTGGTAATGTGCAAATAACTCTGGACAGCAGACACACAAGGTTAAGTTCGTTTTGAACAACAGTTATTCGGGTGTCTCCCACTTTGTTCTGAATGCGTGTCCCAGTTTCGGAGTTATTTCAGCATCCGAACGCAAAATCGCCTTATAATTTGAGCGAACTTGGCAAGGCCGTGCCACAAAAGTCAAGGTCATCTAATTTTAACGTCACCTCATTCATCTCACAAAGTTTTGCGAGCAAAGGATTGTCTCATATTACAATATTAGGCAAAACCAATTATTATAAATACGAACCATCTGCTAGAACTGAATAATTTTATTCGCTCGGGAAAACTCACCTGAAACAAAAATAAATGAATATTAAATTAATATTAAGCAAACAAAAAATTTACATTCAATTTACACTTTTTTATTTCCCAATTCGTCAATTGTATCGGCAAAAAAAAAGGGGAGACCAGTTAAGTGTTTATTGTCTGATTTCTTATCGCGCATTATGCAACAAACTTGTGAAATAATTTAATTAATTAGCATTGGCATCGAGAGATTTTAGATTGTGCACATTATTTCAATTGATAAATTGCGAATGCAATTTTCTCAGACTATTAATTTACACTTTTTTTCTTGAGGAAAATCACATTCAATAGATTTGGTATGTTTTATCGGGGAATTTGATCAGGTTTCTTTTTCATTTTCGTGTCCAAACAGAATTCTGACAGACATGAACAAACGGAAATTATAAACAGTAAATCGTAACTAAATATTCGTCAATCATGACTGTTTGAATAATATGTTTTGTGCACACAATACTGCGGTCAGTGGGCTGGCGCGTTAAGTGTCAAACGTAATGCTAAATAATTTCCAGCCAATATTAGCCCAGTATTATAAATTAAAAATAATAATTTACTAAGCTTAAAATTGATTTTTTTTCTAAATTACTTTTTTGTGTGCAAATAATTTGAAACAAAAAGTTGTGTTTTATCATTTGAAGAAGAAAAACCCACCTACAATGATTATTACTTTATTCACGCCAGCGAAAATAATTATTTGAAACTTCTTTTCGCAATAGTGAAAAGTGATATTATCGTGCGGATGTGTATGTATTTATTATTTTTCTTTCAACTTTTGGAGCGCATTTTGCATTATTTGGTACCCAAAGTTCTCGGCGTCATTGTTATTTGATAATTACTTGAGTTATTTGCTTAATTTCATTAACACCATTATATGAATACGAAAAAAAAGTCTCGTATGCTGAAATATCGTTACACAACTTGGCTTGCGCACAGTGATGCAAAGTATGGCCGAGTGAAAGGCGACGAGTTATCGATGCCGCTTTATGTGAGTCACTCGAATACAATGGCCAACATTACATTAGCTGTATATTTATGCTTTTCTCCAGCAGATAGCGTCGTATCGTGAGACCTTTTTTAAATTTGCAGTATAAGTATATGTATATGACGATAAATAATCAGCAACATTTGTTAAAATACTTTTTTTCGAGAATAATAATTATTGTCATTGGAAATTGCTTTTGCACCTCTAAATGAAGATAATTATCAAGAATCGAAACTTTGTTAATAACAAGTCGCGAGCTAAAATTTATAACTATATGTTGCGCGTTTAGCACTATCAATTTCATTAAATTGCTCAAAAGGGTGCTCTTTAATTTATTATATACGTGTCTAGCAAAACGGTCTTCGGAAAGTAGTCTCTTAAAAAGTACATTTTAATTTACAATTAATCTTTGAACAATTTTCAAATTTTAGTCTATTTTACAAAATATAAATTGGAAAAAGAGTCAATAATTTTGATTCAAAACCGAGTTTTAGTTTCTAAAACATATTTCCAAAGATAAAATCTTTTTTAAATAAAGAAATGGAGAAAAATGGGGTAAATAATTTTTGTGATTAAAATTTAGTTTTGACGATAATATTTTAAAGATAAGTCTTTTTAAAAGAGTAATTTTGGTTTACAGAGATGGAATCGAACTTTGTAACCCTGTCAAATGTCGATGCGGCATTTAAAGCGGCTGCTTAATGTCAGCTACTTTCAGTTTCGTGTTAGCTCGTTGATTTTGTTGGTGTGTGTCATCTGCACGAGAAAATTCAAGATTTTTATTTAATGATCCTGTCTATTATAAACAGCGCACTTTAATATTGCTGTAGAATTGACGGGTTTATGATTATGGGGCCGGTGATAAAATTCGTGTTAAGAGTTTTTCCTCGATAATTAACAGTTTCAGGTACTTTCTATCGATTTCAATGAATATTTACTCAATTAATGCTATAATTTAAATGAAAACATTAAGTGTAAGAAAAAAAATTGCTATTAATTTGCATTATTATGAATATAATGGTTACATGTCTTGGGCCGGATGTGGTGAACTTACAATACCAGGTTAATGCGAGATCTCACACAAGAAGGGTTAATCAATACCTTTTCAAAATCATTGAACGAGTTTACATGTTTAAAAAAATGAAATGTAACAACTTATTCATCATCTTAATGGTACTTACGTTAGAATCGATTGAGAAACTGTTCATTATTGTTATTATGAAATTGACAAGATAAATCAATACGTTGCTATTATTTTCACAATGTTAAGCTTTGAAAATATAAAATGCGAGCGATTTATTTTGAGTTCACAAGTATTTATTGAACAAGAAATGGTCTGATCAAATTTCATTTGCTAAAATTTCTTTTTTTAGATGACACTATATAACATTATGAAAATAAATTTCCCGAGATTAGATCAGATTTCTCACGAACTATCGGATTCAGATAAATCAAAAGTGAAGCACATTTTTGTACAAAATCTGCTTTCAAATTTTTTATTCTATCATCTTTTCCTAATGAAATTTATTATGTAAAGTGACTTTTTTGTTGATAAACTTTATTATCTTTAATTGAAAGATATTATATAAATTATAAAACAAGCAAATAGTATCATCAGCTTAAAATGTTCATAAATAAATGAGTGTTGCATGTTAAGAGACCATCGAAAATAGCAATAGACTCGTCATTATGTATACACCCTGAGCAATGAAATCGTCTGAGGTCAATGCATCTCGGACAATTAGTTTGTTTCTCCACACGAGTTACAACATTATACACTTAATGTTTTCCCATGCATTTCCTATGGGGCCTCTAACCGGAAGTTAACGTTTGCCGCCGGGGATGGCAGACTGTTTAATGATGCGTCTGAAATGCCCTTGAAACGCAACTTCCCTGTTATGACACTCATCTTCGTAAACACGAAAGTCCACGTGGAATTCATTATTAATCGGGCAACCTTTTTTCCGGATTGCTTTATATATAATACAGTGCAGATTATGCAGCATATTTGTTAAAAGAATTAAATGTATACATTTTTTAGAAAATACATACTCAATTTTAGAATGGACATATTTTCAAACTGATAATCAAAAGTTATTGTCAGATCAATTTTGAGATTGAAAGAACACATGAGATTGGCAACGCAAAAATTAATCTGGGAGTGTACCATTTAACCCTTTGACCCATACATTTTTCTAATGTATCATTCTGCTCTAAAATTTGCATATG
>JABFPM010003241.1:0-14740 GCA_022817325.1 Idris sp. 1 HC-2018
CGCAATATAAACAAGTATAATTTATAACAAGAAAACTTTGAGAAGTATTTGTTGTTGAGAAATGTAATTAAACTATGAGCAAAACTAATTTAAAAAAATGTCTTTCATAAAAATAAAATATATTTCTTTCATTAAAATACTTTGTATTCGAATTGTTAATACAAGTTTTAAATAATTGTTATTGTTACTAAATTTGTAAAATAACAATGGGAATGGAATAAAAACGTGTGACATATTATTATTTCTATTGAGCTTTGATTTACAAAAATATTAGAAAGTATAATTGTAATTTTATGGTAAAACATTGTGTTAATAAATAGCGAAAACAAAGTCGTTATCAACATTATTTAAATAAATAACTGTTTAGAGAATATTTTATAATGTTAATTAAATTTGTGTTACTTTTTAATTGATTTTTAATAATTATATTAATAAATTATAGCTACGAATTTGTTTTCTAGAATTGTTTAGACAATTAAAAGTTAAAATATTAAAAAAAAAAAATTTGATTCTACAACAAAAAATGTAACAAGCTATTTTATGTCCTCAGATTTGATCTTGATTTAGATAAATTGTTGATAATTTTTTATATATAATTGCAATAAAACATAAAACAATTATGTTTGTCCGAAAGATGGCTTCAAAATTTATTTATCAGCTGTACTTATCATCATAAATTAGTTAAAAAATGTGTGAATGTACAACATATGTGATTTTTTTAAATCATTCAACTTTTTATTATATACCACAATTTGTAAATATAAAAATAAACAAATTAACTGTACTCTTCGTTTATTTGTGCACAAACATTTTTTTTACCCACACTAAAATTATTTGCCAAATTGAGCTTTAAAAAGAAAAATTATGGAAAATAATTTTTCAAACACTTTTTTATGCTCATCAGTGCGAGGCAATCTTGGTTTCAGCGTTATTTGATATCAGATCTTGTCTCGTGTGAAATTTTTCTCTCTTTGCCCCCCTTACATTCGTATCTCTCGTTTATCCGAATACGTGTGCAAAATCTCAACCGACTTCCTGACAATGAAACTCTGCTGAACGTGACAAGACAATTCCCGAACGAAGTTCTCGTATTTTATTTCAGAAAATAATCATTTTGCTGCTTTTCCTTTTATTGCATATACATTATAATAATAACAATATTTTTTCAAACCCATTTTGCATTTGACGAATGTTTTAGATAACAAAAAGAGCGATATTTTGTTATAAATGTAACGTATGATAATGTTGCATTTCTGAATAATCAAGTTCATAAACTGAAGCATAAATATAATTTACTTTTTAAAAATTAATGTTTAAACTATGTAGTAATTTTTATTTAAATCTTCGCACTTTTCATTCAAATGTTCTCAGTTTGATTTTCATTATTTAATAAATTTTGTATTTCTTGTTGAAGAATTTGTTTGTTTAAAATTTTTTATTGATTTTGACGAAAATTAATTTTTATTTGACACACAATGCTCATTATTATTCAGGCAACTCTGAAACATTAGACGGCACAAATTAATGGCCAAATGTCATACAAAATGCATGAATCATTCGCTGCGCGTTGTAGATGACATCAAATTATATGCTGCACATCGTTGTACCGGTAATTCATCCTGCAATTAGCAGCATCGCCACATCCAGTGTGCCTTTAAACTCAATCGAAGTTCAGTCTTACGATAAATATCATTTGTCTTGTCAGTTTCAGTCGTCAGATTCTGATATCCTGCTATCAAATGGATTATATTTCAAAAATTAAAAAAAAAAAAAAATTAATTAAAAAACCTTATTTAGTTAATAAACTTTTCAAATTAAAAAAACGCTTATTGTTTGAATAAAAGTTTTTTAACTAGCATTAGTTGAAGTGAAATTGGAAGAGAGGTATTTTGATAACGCGAAATAATCCATACTCTAATGGAGACTTATATCAAAAATATTTCATTATAAATTCAGTATTTTACTCGGGCTAGATGAATAATCTACAATTCCATTTATCTAGGCGTTGATGACAAATCAGCATGTTTGAGCTGAAGATTTATGACTTGGTGAAATTGTTCATACCATCTTAAGGTGGTTGAGTTTTAGCGTAAAATATTTTTTTTTTTTAATAAAACATTTTATAATTTAATCAAAAACTTTTTTGAAAAATACAACATTAACAATAAAATGATCATTTTAATTGACTTTTAAATATTTAGAAATCAATTTGCTTAAAAATTGTTGTCTTGTTTTATTGTTCAATAACTTATGTGATAAAAATTTTGTTACAAAAGTTGTTCCTCAGGATGTAAGTTTTATTTTAATATCCACCTGAGGCCAATAATAATTACGATAACTTGGAAAAATTAATTATAATATGCATTCATAAATAATGAGGGGCTAAAAAATTAAATGAAACGCGAAGTTAATTATGAGCCATTACAATATGCATTTTATTTCAAATTTATTAAACTATCCGCGATAACGTAACACTGCCGCTTTTATCGTCGAAATTATATCCTATTCTTGCGTCACAGAAAATAGCAGTTCAAGTTAAAGTTCACGTAGCCGGTTCTATGTAAGCTGCTGCTAGTCATAAATTTCAATCTTTCTTTCAAGTGAAAGCTCCTCTTTATATATAGCTAATGTAAGATTATCAGACGATAGTCTTGTAAAAATTAGTTTCACCACTGATAAGCTGCAAGCTTGTAGACAAACATTCTACGCAAATTGTTATAGATTTTTGAGTGCAAATTTATCTTATTGCAATTTCTTTTTTCATTTATTTGAATTTACACAATTCTTTTGTTTCATAATTTATGTTGTTTGCAGTAAATTTATTTCTTTCTATCTGTCCATCTGACTGGTGAAAATTTTTATTCTGAGTAATAAATTAAAATTGCGTTTTGGGCATTTTATTATTATTATTATTCAAATTTTGTTGTTTTAATAGGTCTGACCAGATCTCGACATTTTTCCCTCAAAAAACTGTTTTGCAGTTGTTAATATGTAAAAACTAATGTGTAATTTTGAAAAATAAAAATGTTGTCATATAAAATGTATCATTAGATAAATTCACTAGATTGAAAGCTGACAATTTGTAAGTATTATTGAATGAAATATTGATTGAAAAAAAAACTTGTTGTATGTAAAACATGCAGAAGTAGACTGCGCAACAGTTTGAAGAAAATACGCGAAAAATGTCGAGGCTTAGAAATTGAATATCACATGAATTGTTGAGAAGAAATATTATCCGCGAGATAAAAATATTTCACTGCTTTCAAGTTAGCATACACAAAAATTTTGTGCACAATTGTTGTCCTTGAAAAACAAGTGCCTAATAGCTAAAATTTGTGTGGACATTTGTTAGACAAAATTTTGAATGAAAAAATATTAAACTTTTCGTAAAAAAAATTTACATCCTAAAAAAATGAATTTAAATAAATAGCAAATAGTATTGAACGAAAATTTTGTGAAACTGCGCATGAATTATATTATATAAGTAACTGTCACAAAAATATTTACAAAAATGCAACAGCCTGACTTTATTTTTGGCATATATATCATCTTAATTAAACAATTAAGATGAGTGTAAATTAAAAGGGCGCATGCGCTACAAATTTATTCTTGAAACGTTTATGTACGCGTGAACCACCTGCAGTTGAAGTTGTGACGCGATGAGTTAAACATAGTGGCACGAAAAATTTGTCGTCTGCGCATGTTTAAAAAGTTTCATTTACAGTTTTTGGAAAAGTGCTTTATAATTAACAATAAATATGTCAAGTTTGCGCAACTTTTATTGATAACACGTAAGGATTTTTTAAATTTATTTTTATAGCAGTTCTTTTTCTGATTTTTTTATTTTAAAATATAATTTTTTTTTATATTTTTTATATTTTGTAGTATCACCTATATATTTGTTGAAAATATTCATTTGTAATATTAGGAAAATTTAATCATTAAGTAGATTGTATCATTTGTCTTAATTAATGTATCGCTTTTTATTAATTATTTAAAAGATTAAAAGTTCTTTATTACGAAAAATATTAATTTGTTATTTTCTCAAATCGAATTAAAAAAATTTGTTTTAATTTTATAAGTGAAATGATGCATAATTATATTTTGTATTAAAGTAATTTTTATTTAATTAAATATATGTAAGATAATTTTTCATAACTGAATCATGTTAATTCTTTAATAGCATTCGAAAAGTATTCTGAAAACATGATAAGCACGTTTAGTGCTGCGGAAAGAATAATGATAAATTGAACGTACTAAACATACTTTTTCCTCACATTTTTTGTATTACTGAATGGTTTATTCCAAAATTTTTTGATTAAAATTTATAAAAATACATTTTTGTAATAAATAAAAAATTGAACAAACATTTTTTATTGATTAATAGTAATTAAAGCAATTTCTTATCACAGATTAAAATACTTTTCAATTTTGCAAAGAATTTTTGTTTTAATTTTGTTGTTGTTTTTTTTTTTTTTTTGACAATTTTAATTTTTAAATTTAATTTTTATTTTCGACCAATTTTCGTCTGTGAAGTATAGACGTTAAGTTCTGATTTTAATGTTGACAAATAGATATGAAAAACTTTCATTAAAATCAGAACTTAACATCTGCATTTCATAGACGAATATTAATGAAATTATTTGGTGTTTTTTCTATTTTGTTATTATTACAAAATAAAATAATATCATTTGAGCACTATTACTAATTTTCGAAATGAATAATTTATTTTTGAATTTACTTCTACAATTTTGTTCATGAAATTGCATGCAAGCATGATAATTTAATATATTTTCTTTACTGTCAAGTGCAACCTGACGTATAAATGCACAAAGAAATATTGCATAAAAAAAACTATTATCACTTGTTGCACAATGAACAACAAAAAATTGTCAAAAAAATTTGTTTCTTCAACTTTTGAAACTCAACTTTTCTTTAGTTTGCGGTAAATCTGAAATTTCATTTTGTTTCACAGTTCACAAGCAGTGATAATAAGTTTTCACTACAGTGTCTAACAAAGTACTTTTCAACATGTTAAATGAGAGATTCAAGCACATTCTTGATTAGCTTATCAGTCGTGAAAACTATGTTATACGGATGAATACTGTCGTAATGCGGTTGTTCTATAAGATTACACAAGTATGACGTTCGAAACAAAATTTTGTTACTTCATTAGAAATTAGGATTAAAGATACGCTTAAAGTTGTCAGAAAATATAAATATAGATATACTTATAAAAACATGAAATTAAAAAGTTATAAATTCTTGTTCAAAATTATTGCGAATGTAATTCAGTAAATTCCAGTAATACACATCGTAAAACTTGCAATTTTGACTGGCATGCAGATTATAGACAAGATTAAAATTGAATGATTTATTTTCAACGAATGCCAACATTTTATAGTTGTAGAAATTAATGTAGTAAAAGTTCAACATTTAATAAAATTATTATATTTATTAAAATTTGTTTATTAAAAGTTTAACATTTATTTAAAGTAAATTATTAAAAATTGCTGCTGTCAAAGCTTGAAGAAATGTCTATGAATTCGTCGAAGTTTTCATAGTTGCTAAAGTTTTTGTCTGAAACTATCACAAACAAACTGCAAAATGAGTAAAGTGCCATGTCCTGATTCAGAGAAAGTTTGCGGGTACGGGAAACGAGATAAAAATACAAAAAAATTAAAGCTCTTATTCCTCAGAGAATTTACTTTAAAACGTGTCTTTTTCGATTACACTGCATAACAACGACAAAAAGTTGTGTCTATATTTCTTGTAGAGTGTAAATAAATTTTGTTTTTTACTGTTGTAAATCTTAGTAATTGATAATATTTTTTGAAATTAAAATGTTGCATGTTTTTTTCACTGATATATGGAACAGAAAACAAATAAAAATTAAATATAAGTAACTTTTAATGGAATTTTAAATAAAACTTAAGATAGCAAAATTAATTTTATTGCTGTATGTAGTTTTGTTTAATATAATTTTACAAGAAATAATGAGAAAAGTTGAGAAAATTATTAAGATAGTTGAAAATAATAATTTAAATTTACTTACTGTGTAAAAATTTTTTTTTTTCATGTAGCAAAATACAATTTTTATTTCAAAAAATTCTTAATTTTAAATTGAAATACGAGGTTTTCTTCAGCTACTTCTGATTTCTTAATCGAACACACCGCAAATTACTCTGTTCATTTAATGTAGCGCGACGTGACAAATTCGGTAAATTCGCGGCCCAGTTGTGACTCAATACACAAACCAAATATGAAATTTCAAGTCAATATTAAATTCTTTGTTTTCATATCAAAAAATTTTTTCTAATTATCTTTGTTTTTAAAAAATTAAATTACTCAACTATTAAAAAGAGTATTTAATTATTTGAGTAAATCAATTTATTAAAAAAAATTGTTATAAATTTAGAATATTGTCATGCCTCGTACGATCTAATTAAAATCATGTTTCCGGAGAAAATCTTTTAATTTGATATTACTTGTAATGCAGTTTTATTATCTCAGCAAGAGATTTATTACGTCCATTAATTTGCATATTAATGAAGCTCACTTATTATTTTACACAGAAGAAAATGTGTAAAATTCAACTTTGTCATTATAACTATATCGAATGAACTTGATAAATTATATTTTTCGGTGCCATTTTCTTGAATACATAAACCAATCTTTGTTTACTTCAGCTCTCATCTGCTGTTAAACTTTTTGAGAGTCTATATTTATCTGAATTAATTATGCGAAATTTCTTTATTTAAAATATATATAATAATAATGAATTTTCCAAAATTAAAAGTTTTTCTTTGAATAAATGATTTCACATGATTTTAATTTGAAGCCACGACAAATGATCAAAAATCAATTTCAGAAAACAAGCCCGTTAATCAAGCAATAAAATTATAATTCCAAAAAACGTGCGAGCAATTTCAAGTTGATTATCAACTCGCAAAACGCGCGGCCCAAAACTGTACGTGTAACTTTCATTTATTTTAAACGAAGCCAAGAACAGTTAATTAGTTTTAGAACAAGACCGTTTATATAAATTAGTGTCCGGGACGGTCGTCCATTACTTATATCCAAAAATACATTTAACATGCAAATTGAGAACACAACCGCTAAAGCTAATAAATCGCGTTATTAAACTTTGACTAGTTGGCAAAATTATATCACAGTTAAAAAGCATTACATATACATATTATTTCTTCTTTGTTCCAGCAACAATTCCTCAAACACGTTGGAATGAAGTTTTTTCTCAAAAGGAAATAATTTTTCTCGCGGCACGCACGCAATGGAATTCTCAACGAGATGTTTATTAAGGCCGCATTATCCTCGAATGCTAAACGCGATGAACGTGCACCGATTTGACGAACTGCCAGACGTGAATTGAAATATCAAAATTTGCATTTGCTTATTTCTGAAAAAGTAACTTTTTTCTGTACAAAAATGCGTTGCTGAAAAAAGAAATGTATCGCTGAAATATGAAATGTTGGCTGAACCATTTTGTTCCTGATGATGGCTTGTTTGAAGAAATCCTGAAGAAATGTTCGACAGGACGAATAGCAGCGAGTCAGAATTACATAGCTGCCAGTTCCTGGAAGACCTTGACACAGTGGAGGATCCGAGAACGGTGACCCTGAAAAGAATCAGCTATGGTATTATCCTGCCATCGATTTGCTGCTTGGGTATCGTCGGCAATATCCTCAACCTCGTCGTCCTTACGAGAGGCAATATGATTGGTCCTGCTTACACCTACATGAGGGGTGAGAACAAAAAAATATTAGATTCTATGCTGACCTTTGGCTTTAAGGAGATACTTATGCAGCAAAGATGTTTGATAATGAGATCAAACTTAAAAGCATTTTATGTTTAAGCAGTCGTTTCGTTGAAAAAAAGATGATCTATATTTTTAGGGATTACACAAAGAAAGGAAATAGTTTAGCAGAAGAAAATAAAAACAAATGGAGTGAAAGCTTATGGTTCAAGTATATTATGTACTGAATAATTTTTGTTACATGTAAAATTATTGGAAAAAGTAATGATAGAGAAAATAAACTTTAGAGAGTTAATGTTATTTTTCATTTAAACGATTTTTTTGGAGTTTCTTCTTTTTACACAGATGAAATTATTTAAAATTCAATACATTTTTAAAGATAAACTCCCTAAAAAAATAAAAGAAGTTATAATTGATGGAAGATACTGGGAAAAGCGTAATCTCGACAATGAAGAGCAACATGCGCTTTATTAAAGTGTAGATATAGACAGAATTATATTAAATCTCGTAAAATTAAATGGACAGATTATGTGAGGTTGACGAAATTGTACTTTATAAAGAATTTTGACAGGCTGAAATTATTATAGTCGCGCGTGACATTTATGGACTTTTAATTGATTTTGTTTTATGAATTTATCAGAATTAAAAAGTATACAAGTTAAGGAATTTCATTATTAAAAAGAAAAGCGACCGCGGAATAGTTATAAAATATAATTAAAATGTCTTACAGGATTTGAAAATTAATTCTTAAAAGTATGATTCAAAGTTTAATTTTATCCATGAGTTTGTTTTGAAAATAAATTTGCCACAAATACAAAAATTATCATCACTTTTATTACGAATGTGTGACCGTAATAAGATCGTCAAAGAAAACTTAAAGATATTCCATGTTTACGTGATGCACTACTTTACGTGAATTGCATAATCGTAATCACTTTTTCAAAAAGATTCTACAATCGGAAAATATAATTTCAATGTAATTTTTAAATCAATGTTGGATAGATTTGCAATCAATTTTAATCTTTAAAATGGGACAAACTTTTTCATGAAAATTAACAAATTTATTGGGTAATATTATTTTTAATGTAATCCTGACTCATGTAAGCCAATTGAAGATAAATAGATTTTCAGTTCTGGACAAAAAATATCACGTAACATAATTTTGCCTAAATTTTGAAAAACTACAATGACTTTGCAAGAAAAACAAGTTCAAATCAAAGATCATTGTCATTTTTCACATTGACTACGTCATTTTACATTAAACTGGTAAAAGTTAATGGAAATTTCTCTCGGTGTGGAGACGTCATTATTCATAAAGCGATTTCGTTCGATTTCCCTCTCAATAGAGATTATTAAAGTCACTATTAATTAGATCTTTGAAATATATGATTCGTATTACGACGAAAGATATCAAACTTCTTGAAGAAATTTTCACTTTTCTTCGCAGTATTATGTAATAACTGAATTATGCAACTTATAGTGGAAGATTTTTTTTCTATAATTTATTTTCAGTTTTTTTTTATGTTTTACGATTAATCACAAATTAATTTTTACAATGTTTTTAACACATTCTCTTAAATGTTGAACTTCGTCAACAGTCTTGTACTTAGAGGATTTTACAAACTGACAAAATTTGCGAGCTTCTTCTAGTCATTTGGTAAAAGTGGTTCGGTGATTTTCTAGATGGACTGTGACGTTTCTTATTTGTTATACTCATGCTTAAAAGAATGTGTAAATTATACATAATTCACTTCGTGCTTGAAAAGTATTACAGTTTTTAATTTGCAAAGTAACGAACTTTAATTGTAAATTATCATGGAAATTAATGTCTGTTCTTTGTTATAATTCCTAATAAAAGTTGAAACAATTTAATTTTTTTTAATGACAGCAAATAATTTGTTGACAATGTTACACAAAACATGCAGCTCATTTTTAATTTGTTTTTTAAATCAAAAATGGCAATTCAATTGCATTTTCAATTGCAATAGGTGTAGACTTTTTATTCTTAGGTCATTTTTTACGAAAAACCTTTTAAGAAAATTACATTTTGCTTGCGTGTTATAATACTTCTATTTATTAAGTTAAACATCATTAATAAAACGTAAATGTAAAAAAGAGGAAAAAAAACATGTTTATACACAGAATGAAAATCAATATGCAAATATTTTAATGAAAGACATAAAAATATTTTGACGAAAGAAAAAGTTAACTATTTACATTTTTTTTATCGAACTAAAAATACTTAATTTATAAATACGTAAAATCGGTTTTAATTTACTTATTATGAACAAAAATATGTATGACTACTGTGATACTCGATCCTTCATCCATTTGCTGTGCATTCGTGTGAAAATAAGAACCCAAGACAGTTACTGATTACAATTGCTTTTTTTAGATTACATTTTTAAGTTTTATGAAAGAAAAAACAAGAAACAAATGTAGATAAATCATTTCTATGGTTTTTTAAAATTGAGAACCATAATAATGACGTCATCTAGTGCAGTTAATGAAACCCAAAACTCAGTCTCGAATTACGTTTACTCTTACTACTTAGGTCCTATAATGTCCCAATTTTTCTCTCCTTTTTTCTTCTATTTACTACTACTTAATGATGAAAAGAATGTTAAATCTCAAAATGATTTATTAGAACTTTTAATCAGATATTTAAATGTGCAATTTTAAATAAAATTGTTAATTCTGTATACTTGCTTCACTTTTATTTATTGTAAATTTATTACAAAAGAATTAGTAAACTTTTGAATTCCAGTAAATTTTTCTGCTGCTTTTTTTTCTGAGGAAAAAATTCAAATTAAAATAAATTTATGAACCAGTTATCGATTATATTCTTCATAAAAATAATTTACTCCTGAATGTCTTCGATTATACATCAAAGTAAAAAAGTTATGCGCGGTTTTATATTCATAAAAGACATAACAGCAAAAAAATTTAAATGTTTTTTTTAAATAAAAATATGTTTTTAGTTGAAAACTGCATTCTCACCTACATATTTCCGGTCAAGGTTACTAAAACTTTGAATTCTGCCTCAGTTCTTCTCAATCATTTCACTGCTTATGACGCGACGAATATCAAACATCGTTTTATGTAGTTTTAATGGTATTTTTCATTAAAATCACTTTGCATTTTTATTTCAACCTTTTGATTCATAAAATAATAATTATCTGTAATAAATATATTTATGATATAAAAGAGAGAAAATAGTAATAATTTATACACACTTTATACGAAAAATTATAATATGTATTTTATAATCTCACCATTATCTTCTTATTGTTCAGTTTTCTGCTTTTTAAATTCTACTTTTTTCCGTCAACAGGTTCTTTTTTTATGCAGCTTTAAATATAATTTAAATTTATATTGAGTGCACGCGTTCGCACGATTTTTATACGTTTTTCCATTTACGGAAATGCATAGCATAATATTGTAAAAGTTTTTGGTCTAAAATGGATAATTTAAGTAAAATTAACATACTGAAAAGATTTTACATAAGTTTTTAAGGAAAAATCATCTCTTAAAGAGTATATTATTATTCCAAATAGATCATAAAGTTTGTGTTAATGTTCAACATTTATAACAGATAATAAGTAAAGCAATACGTTCGAACTAAAATTTAAAGCTAAAACTATTGAGAAAAATGTTCTTCATAATGACAGCTATGAGATGCAATAACTGTACTTGAAAGTATTATGGGCTGCAATAATAACAAATCTTGTTATAATATGATAGCACACATAGTAGTTAGTATACAAAAATCATTTTAATATTATGAAGGCATCCTTGTGAAATTATTATTTTTTTATTTTATAAATTATATTGATGTTTTATAAAGGTATGCTAAATTAAATAAAGAACAAATTATCCTTTTTTTATTACAAAAATTACAACATGAAATGCAAATTAAGCATGATCAATTTGCAATAAGTATATATTAAAAAGTTATATAGTAAATATGTTACTACAATTTTTTGAGTATGATTAAATTTTTTTTAGGTCTAGCGCATATTATTTATATTTGTAATATTTTATATTAACAATAAATGCGTTATGATGAAATTCATATTTACCGATAGACTTTAGAAGAGCACCGCTTTACTTAATAAAAATTTTAGTTGACTGAAAATCTGTTTAAAAACTTATTTGAAACAAAAATGTAAATTTTTTTTATTCAAATTTAAATTTATTTTTAAATAAGTTTAGTTGCAAGCTTAAAATTCTATAAATACACATTCAGACTGTTTCGTATAATTTTGTGACTTAAAATTAATGTCATTTTTAATGAACATATTGTGCACATATTTTATTTTCAATTTTAACAAGAACTTATTAACTTTTGAAATTGTATACAATAATTAATAAAGATAAATTTAATAAAACGATGTTGATAAAATACATTTAAAAAAATGATTTCTAATTTTTTTGTTCGTCGTAAACAGTATACAGTTTTTTGATAATTTAAAAGATATTAAAATTTATTAAAATTATTTAAATTTAACTTTAATATTATTAAAAATTACTAATTATATTGGAGTCATTGTATTTCAATACAAAAGTTAAAAGAAGTGAAGTAGTATTGAAAGAGTGTGGTCAGACATACGGTGTTCAACTTCGAATAATATATTTAAATTTTTACGTTCACATTTAATTTATTAATCTTTTATTTTAAAAATTGTGCAGGATATTCAGTGGCGACTTTGGTGGCGATTCTGTTTTGTATACCTTTTGCACTGAGGGTTTTTATTCACGAAGAAATTGGACAGTGGCAAAATTGGGTGCAAGCGTTTTACTATGTGCACCTGGAGCTTTATTTTGGAAATGCGTGTTTTAGTAAGTTAACATTATAAATACTATTTATTATATTCTATTTTAATCAAAATTCAAACATTTATTGTTAAAAGGGAGTTAAGTCACATTTTTATGATTTCGAGAAAAATAAAAAAAGATACAGACATGTTATTACTTTAACTTAATCTGACATTTTTGCTGAACGGTAGTATTTGTGATACTTAACAGGAACGTGACCCTAAGGTACATATTTATTGATATTTGTTATTATTATTTAATAAATACAAATGTGGACTATAATCCCTTTTAACAAAAAAAAAAAAAAACAATTTTTATTCGTACTTTTTTATTAAAATTTGATATTAATTAGGCAGGTAAATAAATTTCAATGCAATATTTTAAAATCTGAATGTATTTTACACCATAAAATTAACAACAGTTTTTAATTAATAAGTTTAGTAATATTTTGCTTACAAAATATTTTAGATTTATTTGATACAAATAAATAAAATATTAAGGATATTTACTTTTAATATGAGAAGAATAATTTTTAACGATGAAGTAAAAGTATAAATAAATGATAATTAAATAGGATGAAAGTTATATGTTGGTAAATTTATTTTTCATCATTGGATTTTGATCATTCATCCACATCAATGGATTTTGATGTGGACCCATCAAAGACTTCGTAGCGAAAGTTTTTGTACTTAATTTTCACATAATGATAAACTTTTCTTAATTTTTTTTTTAATTTGAAAAATTGATACGGATAAAATGTCAAATCTGTGACTTAAATCTCTTTTAACAATAAACGTTTCAATTAAAAAAATTACTTTGTTATATTTATATAAAATTTGTGAAAATAAATGTAATATTTTCTGAAATTTTTAATTTAATAAAATAAAATGAGATTAAATGTATTATATTTTTTGAACATGTAAAATGTAAAATTTGTTTAAAATAATATTTCATTAGCAATTGCAGCTTATAATAATATATGTTCGAAAACTTTGCAATTAGTATATGCTGCGTGAAATTGCAGCAAATTAACAGACAGTGCTGTTTGATTACAGCGAGAGTGATAAACATTTATATACGCAAGTATAAAATAAATTACATTTTTGCAGGCATTGGAGTGATGATGCTGCTAGCGTTGACAATGGAACGATATGCCAGTGTTTGCTATCCAGGCCAGTACACTCGTCCTTTTTGCGGTCCGCCTAGTCGAATTGTGCTGCTCATATCCATAACTACGTTTCTGGTTTATCTTCCAAATATATTTTGTGGCCATATTAAGACCTGTCGTCAACTTCAGGACGGACCTCTCATCTACATTAAGAGAGATAATATTTACTATTTACACTCGACATTTTATCGAGTAAGTTTAAAATTTATTTTAAAATCAATACCATTAACAAAAAATATTACTTTTTTAATAATACATATATAATGGAAATTTGTTTATAATACTTTTGTGTACAGGAAAAATTTAATATACATTGTTTATGGAATTATTGTATAGTTTCAGAATGGGGATAATATTTATTATTATTTTTAAATTCAAAATATAATTGAATTAATTCTTCAGTAACAAATAAAATACATCTTATATTTATTTTAGGTATATTTTATATCTATTTTTAGACAAATATATTTCGTTTCTATTATATATATATATATATACGAGATGTATTTACAAATTTTAAATGCTGAAAATATTTTTAAAAGGAGGGTATGAGTCAAAAATTAACCCTGTGAAGAAATGGAGCCGGAGAATTGAAATTTTGGATTTAATAATAACTCGTCTTTCTGAATTAGTCCCCCAAATTTTAGAAATCGCAAATTATTTTTAGGAGAACCCCCTGGGGACCAGAATATCGTTCTGAATATGCTGTCAAATTTTTGTGAATTTACGATGGAAATTGACGGACTAGTTACATTTTTAGTTTCGAGTATTTTATAAAAATGAGCATGTTAACGTAAACGTGAGTAAAGTATAAAACTAAAATTACCATTACTCAATCAAATTTTATCATAAGTCAACACGACTTGTTGACAGCATATTCAGAACGATATTCTGAACAAAATTACGTTTGGGTTTTTAAAAAACCTCATAATTTAGGGGGGGAGGAAAGGGGCCCCTCTAAAAATAATTTGCGATTTCTG
>JABFPM010003242.1:0-14739 GCA_022817325.1 Idris sp. 1 HC-2018
CTAGGTTTTTTCCCACTCGTTTCACTTCTCCAACAGTCAAATAATGATACTCTTCTCCCACTAAAATGAGTGGGAGAATGAAGTGTTCTCCCGTACGATTGAGATAAACTTATTGTATACAATTTGCATTAACTTATGCAGATTTTTTAGATAAATTTGTTTATAATTATTCAGGTAGAAGTTATTACATATATTGAATTTAACTATCAAAATAATTTTAATACAAAACTATTTTTTTAAAAAATATTGAAATATTTTCATGTCCAGAGATTAAATATTTTCATTATTTTATTAATTTTTGCAAAAGGTTTGGGAACAATTATTGACAGTTTAAATAAAATCCAAATTAGTGGAATTTTGTATAATACAATTTAAATTAACGCTACTTATTATTTATGGTATACATTTGCAATGAATAATTGATATAAACTCTTTTAAGCAGAATTGAATACAAAAATTATTTTATATCAAAATGTACAGTTTTCGGCAAATAAAAATAACTTTCTTCAAAGAATTGCTTTCGCAATTTTATTTGATGATTAATAAATTTTATTAAAACTTTTTATAAGGATATCTGAGATTTATACAGTGTTTTTAATTGTAGTTTTCTTATGTTTTCTTTTATATGAAATTAGTTTATTATATTATTACTTAACGTTGTAACTAAACTGTTTTACTACTGTTTTTAATATAGTCTATTTTAAATCAGCCTATTATTAATACTGCCAACATTCAGTCAATAGTGCGGTAGGTTAATTCTTTTAGACGAATATATAATTTATTTTGATAATGAGATGTCTTTATACATCATGAAATTAAGATAAAAAAATAATATAAAATTTTATTGTTGCTGAAATTTGTAAATGCCTTTTTATTCTTTTACATAAGTATAATTAAAATGTTGATAATACTTATACTATGTATGTTCATATATTTGATCAACTAAATTATTAAAACATTGTTTAAACATGAGTTGAAAGATTATTACTAACATTTTTGTTTCACATATTCTTCAGTTTTATTTAATTATTTCAAGAACGTATTTAATTTTAAAAGGTGGACATTATTCTTGGCAAATAATTTCACAATTCATTTTCAATGTCAGGGACATTGAATCTATCCAAATTTTCAAGCAGTAAAATAACATTAAAATGTACTTATGACTTTAATACTATTAAACCCAAATTGTTTGTTTCACTTTGTTATATATGTTCAAAAGACTTAATTTACATGTCACAGAAAGCAAAAAAAATGTACAAATGTATGAATGACTGAATAAATTGCGAAAGAAAGGCGTCGCGACGCCTACCAACGTATCTAAATTCAACTGCAGGTTCCCTGCGGCGACAACATTTTAAACAAGTAGTTTTGCATACACATCTACAATGTTTAAACATATTTTTACAATATATTCAGGGGTTATTTGCATTAATAACGTAGAAAAAAATTAATTAATAAGTCTTCTAATATTATAACATTCAAATATAATTTTCTTTGTAGAAAAGTTTCCTGTGTGGATAAAAGATTTTTAAAACTACATTTCTTTTATTAAGTGAAAATAAACAAATAATTTTTGTATTTGTTTGTTTAATCCCTTTAATTATACTTAAGCTTAAATCTAAATTTTTTTTCTTCATTCATAATACTTTAAAAATAATATAACGTTACAAACATATCTTAACAAATAAAAATGTTTTGACATATATTAAAGCATAAAAAGCAATGAAAACTAAAAAAAATTATCTAGATAATATTTTTCAATAAGTCATACATACTAGTTATTTATTTTTTTTAACAATTTTTTTGTTGCAAAAAATGATTTAGAATGGTATTTAAATGATTGGAATGATATGAGAATAATAGGTATAGTACCACAAGAGGAAAAAGTAAAATGTAGATAAGAATTTAAAAGCATACAAATAATCTTATTGTTTTATTTATAATAAAAGTCCACATTTTTTTTCTTAAAGTAGAAACAATTTATATTTATTATTTCCAAAAACTTTACTAAACATTCAAATAATTTTTGCGTAAAATTACGGAACATATACCGAAAACAAAGTACACAGAATACGTTCTGTGATTTTACATATTGAAATTTAATTTATGGGATATGTTCTGAAAAATTACAAATCATAATTAAAGTGTCTAAAATATTTGTTCTAAGTTTAAAATTTCACTTTTAATTCAGATATAATTTTATACTTTATTTTTACATTAGAAAATATATTTTCTGTAAAAAAATCGGTAATAGAAAGTGATGTAAATAAATGACTTTGAGATAATTTTTTTGCAGTTAGGGATTTATTGGCCTAATTTCAAATCACCTTTAATCTCTGTAGCAATAGAAGTGATGTAAATATGGGAGAGGTACTCAAGATTGTTAATACTAATAATCAAAGTCAAAAGATTTATCTTTAAAGAGACCAATATTTAATGTAATATACAAGTTTAAAATTTTTCTTTATTCTAAAATAATCTTCTTCAATAATTTCTTTAATTAATTATAATCAATTAATGTTATTCCTAAAAATCATAAAAAAAATTTTAATCATAAAAAGATTTTAAATTGTTTTAATTTTGTTACATAAATTCGTTTAACTTTAGTATTTATGACAAGAACTTAAATCTGTAAATAATTAATGGCAGATGATGACACTTGTCTTTAGCAACTTTGATTGAAATATAAAATCCAGTTTTTCTCAAATAAAATTCGAAGTAAGTGAAAAAAAATACACAACCGATTGATCACTGCTAATAAAAAATAACATTATTTTGATATTTGTAGAAATGCCATGCCTCCCCGTCAAAATAGGCCACAGTAAGCGACTGCGCGGAGTAGATTTTAGATCACATCACTGACGAGACGAGCGTGTTTCTGGCGTTGTGTTCAGAACCATTAGCTCGCGAGCCGCCGGCTCCGAGTTTAATCCGATTTACGATTTTTTTTTATACTAACAATAATTCAGTTATAAAGTTAATTTCAACTGTCAACTGAGGTGTTTTAAGCTTTGTAGAATCATAACACACGTTTATCGGATAATCTGTCTGCTGGATAATTTGTGGTTTAAGTGCTATATTTGTGTGTTGAATCTATCGTTGGTGTTATTAATTTGAAAAAAACCCTGGATTGCCGTTGGATTGACTTCCGAGGCTTTGCTGCCTCAAACGATGGGAAGTCAATGTTGCAAATGTTGCGATGGCAATGGCCAAAAGCCCATAAAATATGCTGCAACAAGAAATGGGTTAGTAACTTCGACACAAAATAAAGCTTAAAACTTAATGAGTCATAAACTGAAATGTATCAAACACATTTTCAGTAAATAAAATCTATTCTCATTTATGTTTTTGAAGTATCCTTGGATTTTCTATGAACCAAGGGTTTTTCTCTGATGGTAAAAATAATTAATTATGTTTTGCATTGAACTAATTTGTCTGATTTTGGGCTAAATTTACAATACTGTTGTCCTATGATCTATAGATATGCGATCTAGAAATATCTCAAGAGCTTTGCTTGATGTGTCCTCGTGTATCTGACGTAAGCACTCATGTCCACAACTAAATGACGTATGGTATGAGCGTAGATTATGACGCGATTTTGATTCACGTGAAACTTTTGCATAGCAAAAATTTATGATTGAAAAATGAAAGAAAGGTCTTTGTATATTATTTAGGAAAACTTATTTTCGTTAACTGTCAACAAAATTGCTTGTTCTTGGCCTGGTATTAGCAGACACTGAGTTAACAATTCGTGGACTGTTGGTCTGAAATACTTTGCACGTGAATGATTATTTGTCTTTTTGAAATAGTAGGTTACCAAAGTATTTATGTCGATAATTTCATATGGTGATTGATCTATAGACTGTCAACAGAATAAACGAGTTTGTTCTATTAGAACAAACTCGTTTATTTGTAAATACTAATAGTATTTACAAATAATTTCGCAAAAAATCGTATTGAATTTGCGGTTGTTTTCGAAACAATATTAATCTTAAATGTTTTTATATTGAATTACTTTTTTAAATTATTTTAAGAAACTTTAAATCTACTGAACTGTTTATTCTAATTTACAATTTTCATAGTCAAGTTGTCATATTATTTTAAAGTTAAACTGCTTTAATTTCTTTAAAAATAGTTATAATGAGATCGAAATAATCTATGAAGTATACGTGTAACACATTTAAAATTTAAAAAAAGAAATTATTTCAATATTATTATTGTACATTCTAATATTAATTTGCCGTTTATGTAGTATGCAGAAATTTGTAATTACGATAATCAAATTTTATAGAAGTGGATTTTTTATAAGATGTCACATTGAATATAACATATTGAAAATAACACCCATTTTTTATAACGTTTGTTCTACATTTAAAAATTGGTTATAACGTAATTATTATAAGATAGTACAAGTTTTTAGTGAAAACAAAAATATGGTAAAATCAGTTTTGGTTAATTAGAAAAATGAGAAGCTAAAATTAAACAATCTTACAAGAATATAGTTTCCTCCACTTAAAATTAATTAATTAATTAATTTACATATTTCATTTACAAATGATCAGGGTATTATGTAGATTATGCATAAAACTTGTAGTTTGTTTTTTTGACACAGTTCAATTTAATTTCAGTCATGTTGTAATAATTGAAAGCTTGATAAATGCATTTATTATAATAATATTCTTTCAGGTATCAACGTGTTCGTATCAATTTTTTTAAGCCGACTGTTCGAATCTTTGCGTAAACAAGTTAACTTCTGAATTAAAGGAAATACCACATTTCCACGCATTAAAATTTTCTTTATATGTTTTATTTTTATACTTTACATCATAAAAATTAATGTTGATTAGATTTTTGTAATATATAAATAAAAAGGCAGTTTTATTAAAATAATTTAATTAATTTTAAAAGTATTGAAATAAAACAATATTTAATTGAGTTTTTTTTAATCGAATGGCAGTTCAAGAAGTTGATGTATTGAAACATTCTGTAACATATTTTTATAAAGATTTAATGGAAAATTTCGAAAATTAAAGAAATTTTGGAAAAATTTAAATAGTTTGATAAGAAAACCTAAAAAACTCCACAATTTTATTTAATTTGTAATAATTGTTAGTAGAAGAAAATAGCAAAAAAAGTCAAATTATGTGTTACCAAGTAATATTTATTTTGAACAGATTCCATGCAGAACTACCAGTAGCTCCAGAACGATATCGGGTAGATGCAAGAAAGAATGTTGTACAATTAACATTGAAGCATACACAAAGAGACGATGCAGGTCACTATTCTCTTGTTGCCAAGAGGATCTCCGATCGTGGAGGAGAACAAACATTTACGAAGAAAATCAAACTTAATGTCAGCGATCATCAATCGCTTACAGAAGATGGCGATCCTCCAATTTTTGTTAGACGATTGTGTGACTTGACTGTAAAAGTTGGTACAAGGACTAGGTTTTTTGTCGAAATTCGTAGTTCAACAAATACAAAGGCAAATATATTTTCAAATGATAAATATAAATTAACAGTTTTTAATTTATTTCGTTCAATTTAACATAATAGTTAAAACTGAAAGTAACAATTAATTTAATAAAAGATTTATATTAATTTGAAAATATTCTTATTTAGTTGTTTAAATAACCATTA
Source organism: Idris sp. 1 HC-2018 (assembly GCA_022817325.1). Classification (NCBI taxonomy): domain Eukaryota; kingdom Metazoa; phylum Arthropoda; class Insecta; order Hymenoptera; family Scelionidae; genus Idris; species Idris sp. 1 HC-2018. The sequence goes on from JABFPM010003242.1 coordinate 5,640, forward strand.
AAGATTTCTAAAATTAGTTGTGAATAAATGTATAAATGTATAAATCCAATAAATAAAAAAAATACTGATAGTAGACAAAATTGAACATTTTGCACACTTAAATCTAGCTAAAAATATTTTTATAAACTGATCAACATAGATAAAAAGTTACTTATATTTTATGTTTGTATTATTTCAGTATAAAATATATAAAAATTCATGTTTTAATTTTTTGAAATAATTTCAGGTTGTTTGGCATAGAAATGATGAAAAGATCAATCCAGGCTTAAGATTTTCATTCGTGCATGAAGGAAATTTTTATTGCGTGGATGTAGCACCAGTTACAATAGAAGACCAAGGTCATTGGACATGTATGATTGAAAATAGTTATGGCAGATCAACTTGTACATCTTATTTAAATGTTATAGGTATGCATAACTGTCGTATGTTTTATAGCTCAATTAATTTTCAGTTGAAAATGTAATATAAAATCAAGAAATTTTCATAAAACAAAATTTATTTAGTTTTCAAATTCCTTTAAATAATTATAACTTAGTAGTTAAGATTTTTAACTTTTATTGTTTTCTTGGTAGTTCCAAAAGCATACAAAAAACCAGAATTCGTAGCCGAACTATGCGCTTTGCTGACTGAAACAGGAACAGTTTCTTTGGAATGTAAAGTTGTCGGAGTGCCAACACCCATTTTAAGATGGTTTAAAGATAATAAGGAAATAAAGGCAGGTGATGTATTTGCTTTAACAGCAAATCCAGATGATCCAACGTCTTTAGGGACTTATACATGTGAAGCTGTGAATTGTTTGGGGACCACTTATTCTACATCACGTGTAAGTTGAAATCATTTTGGAAAAAGCTTCAAATCAAAACTCTAAAAATAATTTTCAAATATTTAGTACCTTCCGAAAAATGTTAATATTAAAAAAAACATTTCCAGGTACATGTCGTTGGCAAAGGTAGTAGGGAAGGGTCTCTTAAGCCTGCTGATTCAGTGTCAGTATTACATCAACTTCCGATTTTTAAAAAAATTCTCAGTAATGAATCATGTAAAATTGGTGAAACATTATTTTTAACATGTCAAGGTATATATTAACTTGTTTTATAACTGATAAAACTAAAAAAATATATTCAAACAGATTATAACTAAATTATGTCTAATTATAATTTTAGTACAAGTACCTCCATGGCCTAAAGAAATACAGTGGTATAATAAGGAAGGGCGCGTAGAGCCAAGTCAAAAATATCACATAATGGAAGACGGTTTAGGATCTTACTCAATTGAAGTAAATCCCACAGAAGCAATGGATGAAGGAGAATGGAAATGTGTCGCTACAAGTACTGATAATTCAAAACAATTTTCGTCGTGTTATGTTGCAATGTTCAGTAAGAAAAAAAATGTCAAATTACATGTATGTGTATAAAAAAAATCATTTTGGGTAAATGATATATTTTACAATTTTCAGTTCCAAAAAATTACAGAAAACCTCGGTTTATGGAAAGTTTGAAGGCAGTATTGACAGACGAAGGACTTGTGTCTTTCGAATGTAAAGTAGTTGGATTTCCAACTCCGTTATTAAGATGGTTTAAAGATGGTCAAGAATTAAAACCAGGAGACGTTTATCAATTAACTGGTACAAATTCGTTAGGTATGTAAAGCGTCGGTGTGAATTTCATTTGAAAATGAAAAATTTAATTTAGAAATAAGATTTATTAGAAATATATTATTTTCAGGTTCATATTGCTGCATAGCAAGAAATTGTATGGGCGAAGCTACTAGTACTGCTGAATTGACCGTGGAAGATATACAAAACCAGCTGAACGACGAAGAACGATTACAACTTTTAACATTAAATCAACCGCCTAAATTTATCAAAGGTTTAAGAAGTTGTGAATCAAGGATAAATGAACAATTTAAATTCACAGTGCAAGGTATTTGATTAAAAGGGCATAAATTTGAGAGACTTTTTATGTTTGAATATAATTTTAATTTTATTGTAATTTCATTTAGTCAGCATAATGCCTGAACCAAGTTTATCTTGGTATCGTGACGAAATACCTATTGATGAAAATATTAAGTACAACATAACAAAAGAAACATTAGGAATTTGTAATTTGGAAATAAAACAACTTGAAATTACAGATCAGGTATAAAAAAATTGTGAATACATAAATTATATTAGAAAATAATGCATATTTTTTATTTTATTAGGCTGAATGGAAATGTATAGCTACTAATGAGTTTGGTCATAGTATAACTTCTTGCTTTTTACGACTTATCATTCCAAAACATTATAAAAAACCCAAGTTTCTTGAAAGTCTTCGAGCCATTTTATCTGAAGAAGGGGCCGTTAATCTTGAATGTAAAGTTATTGGTGTGCCTCAACCAATTCTCAAATGGTATAAAGATGGCCAAGAATTAAAACCAGGGGACATACATAAAATTACATCTAGCCAAGATGGCACTTGCTGCCTCGGGACTTATACCTGTGAAGCTATAAACTGTATGGGTACAGTAAGTAGTTCGGCTTCACTGCTTGGATTTGAAGGTATAAAAAGAAAAATAATTTGTATTTAAAAATTTAAGTGATTTATTAATTAAATTAATTTCATTTAGATCGAATGCCATCTGCAAAAACTACTGATACATATCCTTCTACATCTTTGATAATTGATCAAGAACGAGATTTAGGGCATCACTTGTCTTTATCAACTATTCATGAAGAACGTACTTCTCAAATGCACGAAACCGTTCAAACCGATCAGTCCGTAACTTTAGATGATCGTGGAGAGGTTTCATTCAGCTTTGATGGTAAGGAAGTTTCTGTGAGTTTATACGAGACTCCAGATTTAACTGAGGAGGAAGCACTTCAAATTATTGAAATGTATGCGGATCAACTATCTGAACATATTACTGGTGAGTCTTTTTGAATTTGTTTATAAATTTTCAATTTCAATTTATTAAAGCAATTCGTTTTTGCTAAACTGAACATTTTTTAGAACACAACGTTATTGAATTGCCACCAATGCAGTTCACCAAAGAAACAACAACTTCAGGAAATTTATTAATGGAAGCTGTGGTTATCGACGTGTCTCCAGATTATTTTGTAACGGTAGAAGAAGGTGACGATCTTCGAACCGAAGCTGACATGGAAGACATATCCATTTTAGAGGATCAAGCAACGCAAATGGGATCTATATCACCACCAGTTTCAGAATCTCGTCCATTCGAAGAATTTAAAAAACCAATTAAACCACCTAGAAGAAAGTCTGGAAGCTCTTCTAAGAGTTCATCAAAAAGTGATAAGAGTGAAAAACGTTTCGCGGAATCTGAATCGTTTCACAGTGCTAAGGATGCAGCTATGGCTACTTTATCATTAGAAAAGAATGAACATGAAATGGATTTAGATAGTGAAGCATTTGCTGATGCACTTTCATCAGATAGAGTAAGAAGTTTTGCTCAATCTGCTGAAGTATCCAGAAGAGATGAAAAAAGGAGAAGAAGTGGCAGTCAAGATACAGAGCGAACTGCGGCTGATTTACCCCTCGAGTTTGACGACACTTCTCAGATTCAAGAATCACCTAGAACATCGAAGAAAAAACGTCACTTGGCAGCAAGTGACAGTGTCGAAGAATCAGTTGAAGCCAAAAAGAAAACAAGAAAAAGTGATTCTCAAGAGAAAGAAGATTTCCAGAGGTCTTTAATCAAGAATACAAAAGAACGTATGCTGACTACTGTAAATAAATTGACAGAACCAGTATCGAAAATAAGAGAAGCATTAGTCCACTATGAACTATTACAGCAGTTGGTGGAATCGGGAAACAAAGAAGAATTAGATGCATTTATAATACAGAATATAATAAATCCAATCACGGGCAAGTAATTAAAACATTTTTATTTTTCAAATTTTTTATTTACTAAACTTATTTATTATATTTTTCAGAATTATGTGATGCAATAACAATTGTCGAGTCAAAAGCTCTACAAAATACGGGTGATATATCTTTGGCACAAACCACCAGAATTTCTTTACTAGAAGTAGTTGGCGGGCCGGCTGAAGAGTTACTTCGTGGTGTTGAACTAATAAAACGACACAGTAGTGCAGCACCACTGAAATATGATTTAATAATTTTGGATTCACTAATAGATCCTGTAGATGAATTGGTATCAGGATTATCTAAATTTCATTACGAAATATCTGGTACTTTGAAAACTGAAAACCCGATTATTTTAGAGCGTACCAAACGTGCAGTTAACTATTTCGAAAACGATATCAAAACTATCATAGCACACAGTACTGATATACCAGCAGATTTAGGAATTTCTTTTATTTGTATTTATGAAACGCTAAATAGCTTTTTGGAAAAGGTAACAATTAATCCAATCAGTGGTTTGTGGACAGAAAATATTGATGCCGTTTTAGTCGAATCTTTGTCTCGTCCTTTTGAAGAAATGGAACAAACTGTTAGATCAGTAATTCATGCATCAGATATATCAAAAATATCAGACCTACTGGATTCTCCAATTGCAGAATTGCTTACAAGGCTGGAAGCTCTTGTTGTTGCGCTAGAAGGTTATGAAACAGATTTCAGGACAGATTTCGTAATTGCTTTTAAATCGGCTTTAGTGAGCACTAGTGAAAATCTTAACAAACTTGCTGAAGAAAAATTAGCTGCTTCAGAACCGCAAACATTGTCAGAAGTGATACTTGATTCATTGATTGAAGTCCAATCTACTGTAAGTTCAGTTTTAAGAGATAGTGAAGAACTTTTAACTGACGATGAACTGTTTATAAGTCTTGCAGATATAAGACAATGTGTATCAAACATTGCCCAAACAGCCACGACTTTGAAGCAAGATGAGACGATATACTCATTATTAGATTTGGAAGGACCTCTACTAGGTCTACGACATGCAGTACTTTCAGACCACTCTTCTGAAAGCCTGTCAAGATTACAGGGTACACTGTCACCAATAGAAGGACTTAAACATGTTGTAGAAAAAGTGTTAAATTTTACCGATAGTTCAGAAATCACAAAGGCTATTGTTCCGATTCACGAAATTTTAGAAGATTTGTATGAACAAATCCCAATGGTAATAGAACAGGTGGAAACCATTGGACACACACCAGAGACAGTTTCTTCACGAGAAACGATTTTGGACAATAAAACAATTTCTGATGACATATTTGTTATGCATGAAATACCAAATAAACTGAAAGATGTTTGTTCAGATTTAGAAAAGATTACTGATAAGCAAAAGAATGTGAGATATGCACAGGATTCAGCTTTACCAATTCTCGTACAGAGAATTGAAGAATTGAAGGACAATGTGAATAGATCTCTTAACATTTTACGTGATTTTGCTCAAAATTCAATGTTAACAGAAAAGCATATCCTCGATGAATTTATTTTATTTCAATCTACACTTTTTAATTTAAGAACAGCATTACTAGTTCATGATTATGAAACTGAGGAATGTGGTGTAGTATTTGACATTGTAGCTCCAATTATAAGGTAAATATAATACTATTAAAATTGTTCATAAACACTGAACGATACACTTTTAGAACCTAAAGCTTTAATAAAAATAATCTAAACAATCATTATAAGGGGTTGCTCATTAATTATTTAGGTACACATAATACTTTAAAATTGAAATCACTTAATGAGACTTTAATAGGTATTTCAGAAACACTGAAGTTTTTGAACTTCATATTTTTTTCAGAATTTCAGTGACTTCAAAAGAATTCAAAAAATGTCTGAAGTCTTTTGAAATATCCTATAATTTGTCAAAATATTTGATTTGTGTCATTCAAAAGTGTTACTAATAAGTGAACACAAGATTTCACGAGCAATCCGTTGAATCATCAACATAAGTTATAGTAGCAATATGTTTTTAATTAAGGTTTAATTTATTGTTTGCAGGTTTAAAGCTGTAGTAAAGAATTTAATGATAAACGTAGTAGATTCAGAGCCCCTGAAACCTATCATCGAATCATTAGAAGATATAGAAAATGAAGTTACTTTAATAAGAAATCTTCAGTATGAAACTGTTGCTGCAAAAGACCAAAGTGAAGAATTTGACTCCGATTTACAAACAGCATCTCAATTACACGACGATGTAAAAAAACTAGCTCAAAGTACGCGGGAAGCATTAGAATATTTGGAACAAAACATCAATGTAATATTAGAAGAAACACATGATTTTTCCATACGTCCACCTGAACTAGCAACATCGCTGCAAAAACTACAGCAATCTATAGTCAACGTAATTGTAAGAATATCATCGTTTGCAGTTGAAGCATCCAACATTCCATTGCAAATGCTTCAAGCTGCAATATCTGACAGTTGCGAATTATTGGTTGATTTAAGTAGTCCATTGAAAGAAATTTTAAAAGTCTTAAAAAAGCAACAAGCAAATGAAATCGATCAAGTGATTGTTTGTAATTTGGAAACAACTTTACACATTCTGAAAGAGACTATTCTTGAATCAGCATTACAATCACAACAGTATACATTAGAGAAAGCAGAAAAATCTACTTTAGATGGTATCAATAACACCATTGAGACTGTAACAGAAATACAAGTTGTTTTAAAGCAATTGATGGCTTCTTCGAAAATGGTGAAAAAACACAAAGAAGTAGATGAAATGAAATTCTTGAAGAAAAGTACGTTTAAAGTTTTAAAAGATGTAGAACAGGAACTTTATACAATATTAGAAGAAACAGAACCACAAAAAGATTGTTCCGATTTAGCTATACCTTTAAATTTACTTCGACAGTCTATATTGAATTTGAGCATAAAAATGTCTTTGCAAACAGCTGAAACGACAAACATTCCTTCACAAATACTTCAAGCTGAAATATCTGACATTCATGAACCTTTTATTGATTTGAATGCTTCACTTAAAGAGGTCACACAAGTACTCAGAAAGAGAAGCTTAAATCAAGTTGATCAAGTGATTATTTGTAAATTAGAAGCACCTCTTCATGCTCTCAAAGAAACTATCATTGAATCGCAACAATATCAATCAGAAAATAAAAATTCAATTGCAAAAGATATAAATGAAGCAGTCCAGAATGTGAATGAGATTGAAGTTATGGTAAAGGAATTTAAAGCTTCTCAACAAACGTTGAAAGGTCCACAGAAAGCAGAATGTGCAGAACTACTTAAAGGAAATATGATTGCTGCATTACGAGAAGTCGAAAACGAAGTTTACAACATTTTAGAAGAATTACCATCAGAGAGTTCGTCGGAGCATTCTGCCAAACTTGTCACAAATTTGGAAAATCTACAACAATTAATACTAAATATTAGTATGAAAATATCGCCACAAGCAGCTGAGACAACAAATATTCCATCGGAAGTACTTCAAGCTGACATGTTAGAGTCGTTTACAAAACTTAATACACCACTGAAGCAAATACAAGAAGTTCTTGTGAAGCAAAATTTGAACTTAAAAGACCAGGCTGTAATTTGTAAATTGGAAACACCACTTCATACACTTAAAGAAAGTGTCTTAGAAACAGCATTACAGGCACAGCAGTATATAGAAAAGTCAACTTTAAATAATATTCAAGACACTATTCAGATAGTAAATACAATTATACAGCGTACACCTGTTCCACAGCAAGCAGTTACTAGTCTGCATGAAACAGAACTCATGGTGAAAGCACTGAAACTTGTAGAACAAGAACTTGATACAATAGTAGAAGAATCTCAGCTAGATTCATCATCACAACCTTCTAATATCAGTACATCTCTACAAAAGCTAAAACAATCTGTTCTTCACATAAATGAAAGAATATTATTACAAGTAGCTGAAACTTCGAACATTCCAGCACAAGTCTTAAAAGCTGAATTATCTGAGCTGAATACTCCTCTGAAAGAAATACAGGACGTTCTTGAAAAACAAAGTTTGTCAGCAGTCGATCAGGCAGTCATTTGTAAGTTGAATACAGCTTTGCACACAATTGACGAAGACATTCTCCAAACTGCATTACAAGCGCAGTCGTATCAATTAGAAAAAGTTGAAGAATCAACTTCTGAGGAAATTTATAATACGTTGCAAACTGTGAAAACATTAGAACAGTCAATCGTTCAACAACAAGCAATAGTATCTCAAACAGTAGATGACATATTGTTGAAAAAACATACATTTGAAGTATTAAAAGATGTAGGCCATGAACTTAATATCATATTGGAAGAACCAGAATTACAGCAGGAAATGGCTGTTCATCCTACAGAACTGCTAATTTCTTTACAGAATTTAAACCAGGCGATTTTTCAAGTGAATGAAAAAATATTATCACAAACAGCCGTAATTTCTAACATTCCATCACATATTTTGCAACCGGACAGTTATGAAATTTTAACGGATTTGAATTTCCCTTTAACCGAAGTAAAAGAAGTTTTGGAAAAACAAATTCTAAGCAAAGTCGATCAATCGGTAGTTTGTAAATTAGATACAGTTCTTCATACCCTTAAAGAAGATTTTTTGCAGCCGGCACAACTACAGGCTCAGCTTTATACAAAAGAAACAGTGGAAAAATCTGTTTTACAAGAACTTAATAATACCGTTCACCAAATTGAAGTAATTACGAAAGAAATAATAGAATCAACAATAGATTCCGAAAAAGGAGTAAACAATTTAAGTGAAAATATGTGCAAAGCGTTGGAAAATGTGGAACACGATCTATCATCGGTGCCAGAAGATTGCGAATCTTCAAGTATACTTCCTGAATTGCCTACAGAACTTGTTCAGCCATTACAGCAATTACAACAAACAATCCTAAAAGTAAATGCTATTGTTTCAACACAAGCAATCCAAACAACTGACATTTTATCGAAAGCTCTTCAAGCTAATATATTAAGTCCATTAACTGAATTAAAACAACCCTTAACTAAAGTTCAAGAAACTTTGGCACGACAAGAGATTATGCTTGAAAAAGATATCATTGAAAAATTGGAAACATCTTTTCAAACACTTCAAGAAAATGTACTTGCTTCTGCGTTAAAATCCCAACAATATACAATTGAGACTGCTGAATTAAATAACATTAATGCGATTGTCCATACTGTGCAAGAAATTTCATCGGAATTATCAG
>JABFPM010003243.1:0-14739 GCA_022817325.1 Idris sp. 1 HC-2018
ACTTTTGTGGAATATAAAGAAGATATATATATATATATATATATATGTATGCTCTTTGAATAAGCTCTGAACAAATGTTTAATCATAATTACAGGTCCTTAACTGTAATCGTGTTTGATGGGCATGTATACTCTTTGAAATTACTACCAGGCTCGGTATTCGTGTCATTTTCTCTAGCCTGTGCAACGGAGCTTCCCGCTGGTTTGATTTTAGCGATAATATTAGACCGTTGGGGACGTCGTTTTTGCGGGTTCTTCACCATAGGAAGCACAGTGATACTAAGTTCACTGCAAATCATTTTAACAACAGGTAAAATAATTCTTATCAACGAAAAAAATCAAATTATCTTTTTTTTACGATTTTAGTTGGTTTTTTTTAATTCAACTTCTTATTGGCCGCTTTCCTAACAGCTTTGTTCTGCCGATACAATTGTTATTGTAATTTCTCTTTTTGTGTTGAGATTTTCAACGATAAACCAAGCACAAATGTACAAGTGTTTTCATTCAAAAGACTTTTATTTTATAAAAATGTGCGACTTAAAAGAAAGAGCATTAAAATATAAAAAAGAGAAGTGAATTTTAAAAACACTTGTTTTGTTTGTGAGTAACGAGTTTACGTGTACACAAGTTTTAAGTGTATTGAAATTATTTTCACTCTGCAGAAGTTGGAAAACTTGTGGTGTCTGTTTTGGCTCGTTTTGCTCTTAACATGGCTGCTAATGTTGGTCTTCAATATGCCGCGGAATTATTGCCAACACCTGTCAGAGCTCAAGGAGTATCTCTGATTCATATTTTTGGGATCATCGCACACAGTTTGGCTCCATACATTGTTGATACTGTAAATATAGAATTTATTTTTTTTATTTTGGTTTTCTAAGATTTAATATATTATTTTATATTTTGTAGGCTAAAGTCTGGCACGGAATGCCGATGTTGATCATAACAACATTAGCCGCAATATGTGCTACTCTGGTTCTGTTTCTGCCGGAAACCCTGGGACGTGATCTTCCGCAGACTCTGGAAGAGGGCGAAGATTTTGGAAAAAATCAGCAATTTTGGTCTGTGCCTTGCTGCGAGAAAGCTAATCGCAGCAGCAAGAGACGAAGTTCCAAGCAGTGACAAAAATAAAAAAAATTGTTGTCCGAGAAAGCTATTTTTGTAGATAATTTTTACTCTTACTTTGTATACGCAATTTTGCATTCAAAATGTGAAAATTGATTATTACCGTTCCTGTCAACTTGTTTTCCATAAAGAAATTTTCTTCCGTCTGCGAATATTATAGTTGACTCAACTTTTTCTACTCGATTATATGAAATTTCTTTTGATCACATACAAACAACGAGTTGAGATTTTATAAAATAAAGTAGCACGTTGTTTGTAGACGTGTTTGTGTTCTTGAAAATGAAAGCAAAAAAACTTACATGTGATTAATAAAATTATTAATAGATTCGCGTAGTGCCATTAAGTTAATAGACATTATTTTTTTATGTTTTACAATTCAAGAAAATGTACGTCTTCATTTCAGCGAAGATAATTGTATCAGAATTGAAATTTTAATTCATGTTGATAATCATTCTGTAAACTACTTACAAAAAAAGTGACTGAAATCACTTGAACTTAAATGCCTTCCAAAAACATTGTCTGCAAAAATTTATATATTATAAAGTACAAAAAGTCCTACAGAGCTTTGTAATATTTCTAAACATTTTTATATTCTTTTCAAATTAATTGTGTTACCTTGCTGTCAAATTTTTACTTAAATATTTAATGTACTCCGAGTATTATTATCCATAAAAAAGTACTTATAATTATTTCAAATAATGGTGAAACTTAAAATATAATAATTGAATGTAAAAGTTGACATTTAATCTTGACTTAACTAATCATAGATATTATATTATTTTTAATGGTACTGTAATATTATTTTAATCCATGACAGCAAGGCTTTGACGTTAATAAAATATGGATAAATAATTAAAAAAATTTATTGCTCTTATCAATTACAATAAATACTGTTTTAATAAAAAAATTGTACTTATTAAATTGTTGTGTTTAAAAAACTGATAATTGTAAAAATAAAAAATAAATTTGATTTTTAAATAAAAAAAAATAGAATGTCAGAATTGACAGTTAGAAAATGTTGTTGGACTTCAAGAACTGGATAATAATCTAAACTATAGTTAGTAAATTGACTATTTAGATAATAAAATTAATATGTAAATAGTTAACTATTAACATAGTTAAAATAATTATCAAGTTCTCTGAATATAATTGAAATTTAAGATACAACAAAAATTGCTTATGATTAAATTAGCACTAATATTTATTGCACCAAATACATAAACTTATATTAATTGTTTTTAAAATAACACAATAGTTTTGCATTATAGTAAAATGTTGTAAACTAAGGAAAGCTTGATTATGAACAAATTTTAATAATGTTTGATACATTTTTTAATTTATCTGAAATATTAATTTTGTTTAAAATATGTTTATACCTGAGTCAAACAAATTTAGTAATTGAATTAGTATTTTACAAGTATTTCACTCTTTGACTTTTGATAACTGAATAAATAATTAGAAGTTTTTTTTTAAATTAATTTGTCTACAATAAAAGATTTAAAAGAAAATTAATTTTAAACATGTTTTTTTATAACTTTTAAATAATATCAACCAAGTGAGTTTTTTAAAATAATTATTCTTTGATCTTAAATCAAAAAGTTAAAATTAATTAACGAGAGATGAAAGAGTAAAATTAATTTATATATATCAGTTGTTTCAATATACTACGAATAATAAACGTAGATAATTTAAAATCACTCACTTTCTTTATTTAAATCCTTTTTAAGGTTTCAAATGATGTACAAACTGCTTATAAGTCAGTTCCATTTTTATACGAAAAAGAAAATCTTTTTAAAACACTTATTATCACCTTGTTTAAAATTGTGAAAAAATTGTAAGAATAAAAAACATTTTATATATAAAATTACCATATTTTGAGAGAGTACTTGACGACTTCTTCAAGAGTGTTCATCATTATTACTTTTACTTTTTTGAGTTTTCTAGTGAAAAGACAGATTGACTCATTATTTAAAGTTGTAAAAAGTATGAAATAGATTTTACAAATCAAATATAATATTTGTGTTTTAATTTTAATAATGTATTAATAAAGTTTAAAATGTATTCGTTTGATTGATTTTAAAATATATAAATATTATTTACAATAATTGTATCCATAAAATTAAGTATATTGTGCCTGATACAAAAGTTCATATAAATCCAAATAACACTGTTTGCCATAATAATAATCATGTTTGTTCTTTGAAAATAAACATTCAAAGTCAATAAAATTGTCATGATGAATTGCAATATTTTATTACATTCTTATATATATATATATATATATATATAAATATATATTTAAGAGTCTATATAAAAATTTGAATTGGATTTCATAAAAAACAAACTCTCTGTTTAATGCTAATAAAAGTGTACTTCTACTTGGAAAATGATAAAGATACATATATTTATATAGAATATACAAATAAGGAAATATGCAAATATTCTTATTTAGATGTATCACTTTCAACAGGGATCAAAAAGTAGAAGAATTTTCAAATAAAATACTTTACAAATATTATATTTTTATCAATTTTATTTTGATAACCAATTTAAAATGTCTAAGTTACTAAGCAATAAAACATTTGCAAACGTTATAAAACAAATTTGTTTAAATATTTTGTTGATGATAAAATATGTATTTGACATAACATTGTATTAATACAACAAAATTGCTGCAAATTTAATCCGTCCCGTATTAAAATATAATATTTAAACATTGTCAATTACAATAAAATAAATGTTGACTCAATAAATTAGCTTTTGTATAGTTTTTCTATATACTTGTTGAAAAATGTTGTAATTCTCTTCCATTCCTACGATATAAGCTATAAGTTTGTTGTATATAACCAGAAATTATTATCAAATAAATAATTAACAAAACAAAATAAAAAAATAACTTGATTTATTACAAAAGAAAAATGATAATGCGATTCAAATTATTTGTCCCTGGAAATTTCATCGCTGACCAAAACCACCGTTACTATATACATGTAAGTAGCGAAAGCCCATTCAATTTGGTCAAAGTGTGTTTGGTTAAATCGACAATATAGTCAGGCATAAATTTATTCCGTCATCAGATTTGCTTACGAAAACTGCTATGTTCCAAATCGAGTGGACTGGCCATTTACATTTATTATAAATTTTCACTGACACATGAGCTTGAAAAATTAAAAATAAAGTTCATTTTTCAAAATAAACCGACTGTACAGTTTTAACTACTTTATATTTTTAAATAAATTAACACATTATATATAGTAATCATAAAAATTCTGAAAAAGAGCTTTTCAATAAAAAATTGTCATTTCCACAAATAATTGTTCTCTGTTGATTTTTGATATGTTTTTAGAAAAGATATTAACTTTGTCTGTGTCCTTTTTGTTGTAAAAGTCCAAAATTTGCAATTTTCAAAGCAATTTCACAAAAATTTGATGACGAGTACAATAGATTTTAACGAGGATACACTGCTTTGAATTTACTCTTGCTTTACCACTCGTTATTGTGATAACATGCAAAATCTGCTAACAAGAGCGATGACACGGATCGAAAACATTGTTTGTAAACAGCAATTCCGATATCTCCAATTTTTTTTCAAGCGAGCACACGCGCACTATGTGCTCAATTCGATCGACAACCTCTCCTCGAATGGTACATATCATGTAACTTTAATGTCGTAGGTACACAGTCCCAAACAAGCTGGGCGATAATGCAAGCATGAATTTAAAGCAATACATACCTCTGTCAAAATCCGCTTAATCAAGCCAATTCCCTTTAAAGAATTGCCTAAAAATGTGCATTTGGTATTATTTAAAAAATAAACTAACAGATAAAACTTAACTGAACATTTATTGTCAATTGCGTGCAATTTTTGTTTTCTTAAACAAATTTAACATATTTTTTATTATTTAAATATAACTTAAGTCTATTTTTTATACAACATGAATACGATGGTCTAAGGAAATAGTAACTTTCGATGTCTCTTAATGATTGAACTGATAAAACTCAAGCTATATATAGTTGAAAATCGTACTTAACTAAGTTTCGTAATTTCAACCGTTTCCCGAAATTATCTCTATTACATATAATATAAAGACAACAGTCACAGAAAGAAATAAATAAGTAATACAATTAAATGTATAGACAACCGTAATAATTGTAGGTGTTTTTTTATCTTACTACTACTTCTTAATTAAAAAAATGCCACAATTATCTCAATTACATTGATTGCACCTAAAGCTATAATCGATACGACAAAACTTATTCAGTTTCAGGAAAAAAAGTGAGAGAAAAGCGCATTTTGTGCATACAAATTCATCTGCATTGGAAAGTCTAGCTTTGTGTATCGTACTAAGTTTTTATCGTATATATACTTTTAACTACAAATCAAGACAGACGTAACTTGTCGACGACAAGATAAGCAGAAAAATATGAAAAACGTATTTATTTAAGGAAAATAACATTTCAAAGGACGGCGTTTTATATTACAAGAAAAAAGCTTTAGAAAACTGTTTGTGCATTATTCATTGACAGAAAATATCAAACATCTTTTAAAACAAAAACAAATAAAAGAAAACACAAAAAGAATATTTTATGCCAACTTTTAGAATGTGCGATCATACAACCTAAACAGCTTTTTTTATTATATCTATTCATCCAGAAACAGTCTAATAATGTACAATATGTACAAATTATTCGATTATGTTTTTGTCCATTACAATCGTGTTGAATCAATTCTAGACAAACTTCCTGGAGTAAATCCTGCATTCACAGCTCCTAGTTTCCTTCTGTACTTTTTCTTCTTTTCTGGAGACCTAAAGAAATAAAGAATTTTGTTAATTTAATAATATTGAACAAAATTATTGAAATTGTTGATTTTAAAAATTACCTTGACCAGCATGGAATCCACCAAAAGCTTTGCTCTTTTCCAAAAGCATTTCCTTCTTCCAGTGTTTCGGGCAGATCTTGGTCAAGAGTTTCCGGCATACAAAGAGTTAAGGCAGCATCCATAAACGAAAGTACACCCAAACATATCAGAGGCAATTCTTTCGACACTTCCGCCTGGGAAAATTAGAAAATATGTTAATTGAACTGAAAAAACAAAATGTTTTTCATCAGATGCCTACCAAGTAGATCACATAAGGTCCCAAAATATGGGCGATGTATCCAAGAATGTGAATCAAAGAGACACCTTGTGCTCTCACGACTGTAGGCAACATTTCGGCGGCATATTGGAAGCCAATGTTAGCAGAGATATTTACACCAAGACGTGCGACTATCGCCATTGCTAAGGTGATGCTTCCTATGACAAAAGTAAAACCATTAGCAGACCAACAAAATAAGGAAGCAAAAGTTTGGATACACAAACGCGTGGTGTGAAACGTGTTTTTGTGCTGGATGAAAGCAAAATCAACAATTTGATTAATAAACGAAATTGAAAAGTATTGAGATATTATGCATTTGAACTCCTTTTTCCACCAATATTGAATAAATAAAAATATTTGTTTAACCTCTTGCCAAAATTTGGTGAGCCATTTCTCAGTATGCAGTGTAAAAAGTTCTTAAAACTTGTAAGATTATCTTCAATTCACAAGAAAAAAAATTGACTGTAGGATAGTTTTCAAGAAGAAATGGCCTTTTGAAATTTGCTGTTTGAAAACTTTAAGGTTTAGAACAAAGATATTTAAAAATGAAACTGAAAAAACTTAGACATTTGCAAGCGTTTCCAAACTTTTAACCAGTAATGTAATTTTTATTAGACTACAAGTACCTGCAGGTGTAAAAATAGCGATGAATGAGAAAACACCACAAATAACCATGGACAAAAATCCCATCCAACGACGTCCCCATCTATCTAAAAATAAAGCCAATAAAATTGCAGCCGGAAGTTCGGTCATTGCTGCAAGAGAAAAGGACGTGAAGACGTCTGGATGTAACAGTTTCATGTTCCAAACGTGGCCGTCAAACACTAATACCATAAGCAGCCTAGACAAGTTCGATTTATCAAATATTAGAGTTGTTTTAAAGTATGCAAATTTTGAGCTTAAAATTCGAGATTTGCGATTATAAAAGAGTCAAAAACAAGCTCTTCTTCAAGATACATGTTTTTATATCTAACCCAATAACCAGCTGTTACGCAAACTTTATTTACAGCTTGCACAAAGTTTGCACAATTTTAAGTCTGAAATTTGCACAAAATTGTAGCAAACATTTATATATAATTTGTTCAAACTTTGTATAAAGTTTTTATAAATGTTTTAATATTTTTTTGTAATAGTATATTATTTTACTTGTGAATGAAATGGGCGTTTCGTTCACCAGTAAAGTATGATATTTTTCTTACAAGGGCGGTAAAAATGGCTTCTTCGCTCACTGTTTTTCGGTGAAACAATATGACATAATTAGGGTTAAATGTTACTTTTCCTTTTCCTCACCGTAAACAGTGAGCGAAAAAGCCATTTCTACCGCACGTATAAGGAAAAAATTTTTTACATTTGAAAAATTTGTTTGCAGTTTAAAAAAGTATGGAAAGTATAAAATGTCTCAAAAGTTATAGACCTTTTCGGATATTATTTTATTTATTTTTTTAAATACACAATAGCACTTCCATTAAACAACGAAGTTTCTTAAAAATTAATTTTTAATTCCGTAACTTAGCTACAACTTTCAGGTTTATGCGGACTAAAAAAATGATACATCTCAATGATTCAACTTTTAATAATATAATTACTAATGAAAACGCCAGAAATCTCACAGCAATGCAATTAGCAAACAACTGTCATCAAATGATTTTTTCAAAGTGTACATCAATATTCTTGGACACAAGTATTGATGTCTTTTAACAGAAATTTCATATTGATATCGTTTTATTTTCGCACATTAAAATTCAAATTTTTTGTAACCACTTTTATTGTACAAAAAAAATACCATGAGTTTATGAAGTTAAAAACAAAACATTTGTTTACATCTGTCAAATTGCACTCAAACTGAAATTAGTCTTTAGTGGTCAAGATCAATAAATAAGACTTTCAAACTGTTCCAAACGTTTGATTTACTGATTTTCTTTTGACATCTTGTAACTATTTTCAATTCAAATGTAATTTGACAAATGTAAACAAATATCTATTTTAACTTTATTAATTTTTGTAATTTGTAAAATAAAAGTTGATTAACTAAAGGTAAAGATTATCACATTTAAATGTGTGCAAGAATTATTTTATAACATCAAATGCCTGTTCGATGCACTGTCAAAAGTTCTGGTGGACATTTTATTTTGTTTAATTGATTATATTTGTTTGTCATACGCTGTAGTTTGGTAAGTCCTTTTGTCATCAAATGTGACATAATTATATGGTTTTGATTTTTCTGTCTACATAAACTCTCACTAATGTCTGAAACTGTACGAAAATAAAACGATATCATCATGAAATTTCTGTTAGAAGAATGTCCAAAAATATTGATGCACGTTTTTGAAAAAATCATTTGATCACAATTGTTTCCTGGTTGCATTACTGTAAGATCTCTGGCATTTTTATTAGTAAGTTACAGAATAAAAAAATTTAATTTTCAAAAAACTTGTTGTTTAATTGAAGTGATATTGTGTATTTTAAAAAATTTCATAAAATAATATCCGAAAAGGTCTATAACTTTTGAGACATTTTATAATTTCCATATTCTTTTAAATTGTAAACAATTTTTTAAAATTTCAAAATTTCAAAATTTTACAAAAAAAAAAAAATTAAAACATTGATAAAAACTTTATACAAAGTTTGAACAAATTATATGTAAATGTTTGCTACAATTTTTGTGCAAACTTTGTGCAAACATTTAAGAAAATTGTATGCAAACATATAAACTTGGTCATTGGGGTATAACTTTTAAATATTGTTACACAATTTTGGAAAGTACCTTTCTTAAGGTATTTAAAAAAAGACTAAGTTTTTGACTTGTTAATAATCAAATTTTAAAGCTCAAAATGTACACTACAAATTTACCAGTAAAGAACCAGCATGATGATTATTCTTCTTAATCTTGGCAGCCTAAATAAATCGAAAACAGTGTACTGATGATCCTCCCTAATATCCTGCATCAATATGTTGCAGCTCTTTTTAAATTCTTCGTATACTTCAGGCGGAACAGTTTTACCGTTCACTTTTTCAAACTTTTGAAGCATTTCAACAGCTTTATCCATTTTACCACTCGTAATGTACCATCTGTAAATCAGTGCAAATTTTTCTTAAACTAGTACATTAAATCAAATGTGTATTTTTAATTAAATAACAAATTTATTTTTGCCTAAAATTTGTTTACCTTGCACTTTCAGGAACGATCCAAGGTGCGACAAAAGCAGCAAGCAACGGCACAGCACTGGCAACAGACAGGATTCTCCAGTCTGCAATCCAATAGGCCACCCATGGCAGTATACTAGCGGCAATTGCAAAGTATATTCCAAATGACATGTTCGCCACAAGGGTTCGGTATTTAGGGCCAACATATTCAATTACTAAAATGGAAAAAGAAATATTTCATTGATTACAAACAATGGTCACTTTGAGGAAACATAATTTTTCGTAGATTGGAAGATTTTGCTTCGGATTTGTTTCAATAGTAAACACAAGTAACTTAGATAATACTGAAGATAAATAATTCGATTCACATTAGATATGCAGTTGCGTTGTATTTTTATCCGTTTTTCTTGCGTACTTTGCTACGCTTGTTCGTCTACGTGATATCTGTTACGAACTACGAGCCACATAATTCTTTCAAAGAGTTTTCTTACTTTTTTTTCTCAAAGAATTGAAACGGCAGAGATGGTTTTAAATGATAAAAGAGCGTAGCACAAAAGTCGATTATTTAAATTTTAACATATTAAACAACTGTATAAGATATCTGCAGTTCATAAAAAAGAAACAAAAAAGCCATTGAATAAACATTTTTTAAACTCACTTTATGTTTAATTAAAATTTCTAAGTGAAATATTTATTAAAACTGAAAACTCATAATTTCATCTGAAAAAGTTTTATATTAAAGTGAAATATAAAAAAGACAAAAATATAAATTGAAATTTCTATTGTAATTTAATACAATGTTCGGTTAAATAAGAACCGTAACATAATATTTTATCATAACTTTAAAATGTAATCGGTAAATTGAGTTCGCCGGAAACTGTTGTTAAGTTTTATTAATTATAACAAAAAGCAGACGTTAATTTGCACAATAATTGAAAAAGTTGTCAGACGCAGGTCTTTATTCGTATTTCTCTTTGAACATTTAGTTAAAGTCATAATTATAATTATAATTGATATTAAAACAAAAAATTAATAAAATATTATTTATTTCAATACAATTTTTATAATAAAATCATTCAAATTGAAGTTAGTCCTCTATCAAATTTCTGAATCTAAACATTTCCATAAAGAAATTGGTATAATTCATTTTAAAGTTTAAAATATTCGTTAAAATTACTCTCAACAAATGATTATATTATCAGAGCTATGAATTAAATCAATATTTTTTTCGAATAAAACATTTCGTTGGGTTCATTAAGATTTCATAAAAAGTGATATTTGTGACAACAAGATGATATTAACCCTTTCATATAACATCTATAAATATTTATACCCCTCTAAATATAAAATATTATGAAATACAGTCAAAAAATTGTTTTTTGTCATCTTTATGTTTCTCAAATTGCAAAATAATTTTTGGATTTAAACAAAATTCAATGAGGAAGAGTTTAAAAATAGCAAATTGTTATACTCTTACCAATAATGAAAAGGATATTGAAGCAGTTATCAAAGGATGTGCCGACAACTAATCTGCAGAGTGCAAAAGTCCAAAAACTGTTGGTAAACGCTGTGGCAACTGAAGCAACAAATCCAACAGCATTACACGAAACTAATGCCGGAATTCGGCCGTAGTGATCCGCAATGTAACCAAATATAAGACCACCAATTATGCTGCCAAGAAAAAACGCAGACTGAGCTGCAGATCCCAAATAAGTGTCTTTACAAACCCATTCCAACTAAAAATGAAAATAATAAAGTTAATAACAAAATTTTTCTTAAAGAATATAATAATATATTATTAAACTTTTTATGAATAAAATTTGAAATTGTTTGCAAATGAAATTATATTTAATTACAAAGAGAAAGGTAATCAGCGCTGTTTTGTTTAAAACAAGTGAAAGATATGCGAATTAATGGTGAAACTTTAATTAATTACTAGGATACGCCAGGTATTGACTTCATTAATGATTATTGCATCAAAAGCAAGCGCATTTCTAATGCTATGTAAACAAAATTAATATCAAGGCTGAATAAAAAATGGTAAAATATTCCTCTTCCTGATATAAATACTTTTACAAATAGTAATGACATTTTCATTTAAATCCATGAATGCAACGCGTAATTAAGTATTAATAACAACAAACAATTTTTAGTTCACATTGCAGTTTAAATGTTAATTTTAAACAACTTTGTGCTGTTTAAAATACATTTTATCATCAATGGTGTTTACAAGCAAAATTTGAAAAAAAATCTGTTCATGTATTTAAAACATTGATTAAAAAATATAATCATATTTAAAATTACTGTTCATTCAAACTGCAATAAATGTATTTACAAAGTAAACTTAAAGGTACTAAATCATTTAAAGTGTAATGAAAAAATTTTTGTTCAACACAAAGAAATCACACAAAGAAGTGTGCTGTTTTTGTTTTTTTTGTTTTTATTTGAATATGATAATTTATAAGCTTTTTATGTATTAAATGTTTGCAGATGAAATTGAATAGTTTGAAAAGGTTGGAATTAGTTTGCTACACAAACATGTGCGCATAAATATTTATACAGTTGTTTATTTACCTCAGCAGCTATGGATGTATAAGGTATCATAGTATAATTAAAAGACCATCCATTGTCACATGGTTTTGTTGGCCAGGATGAGTTTGCTTGAGTTATTCCCTGTCTCAAGATTTCCGTATAATTTACTGCATACATGTAGCATCTTGAAAATGGAATTGTATTTTCTTCGAGTTCCTTTGTACTGGCTAACGGTATGGATAAAGCAATTCTGTAATTAAATTTTTAAATTAATTAAGTATTTGGATTTTTTAAAAAAAAAAAAATTCTCTATTAATAAATGTATATATATATTATATACAAAGGAAAAATGTTTATTTAAAAAAATGGTAAAAAACTTTTTTTTCAATAAAATGCATGCAGTAGAGTGCATTACTAAAAGTATTATTTAAACTTTTTTTTGTAGAAATAAAGTTATTACTTCAATATTGTAAGTCAATGTTTGTTATAAATATTTTTAATTGAATTTGCTGAAACATTCGGATTCTTCGATGCAAAGTCACGCAAATGGATGAAAAAATACAAAAAAAAGCAAAGTAATAATAACAAATTTAAAGATTTATTTGAAAAAAAAAAAAATAAAAAATAAGTGCAAAAAGTCGACTATCAATATAAGCGAAAATGTATAAGTTAATGAAAAAACAAACAAACAAACAAACAAATATACGAGAAAAAATTCTGGCAGATACTCGACCAAATTAAGTTACTTTCTTTTTAAAAATTTGGTGATCCATATAAAATTTGTATTTTTTGGATTTTCAATTTAGCTGCAGACATCAAAAGATAGGTCTATAAATAATAATGTTAAAGATTTTTGTCACAGATAATCGATACCTGCTTATTAAATCATAATTATAACAAAATATAATTTCCATAATGACTATTGTTTAATCAATACATTCATTTTCATGAATAATATACATATATATATTGCATTTATAATTAATATAAGCATTGTATTTCAAGCACTCTTAACAAAACCAATTACAATATTTATCATTAATTTAATATTTTATTTAACATACAGTAGTTTTTTTGGAAACGAAACCTGCAGTAAAATTAAGAGAGAAAAAAAAAGATAATTTGCAAGTCAAAATCGTGCACAAGGATGTTTGATTATTAGAAATGAACTGAATATAAAACGTTCCAGTTTTGTAAGTTGTATGAAACGAAAATTGATAATAAAACTATGTAAATTGTTATGAGCAAAAAAAGAACGATTTTTTGCTCCAAATAAGGACGGTTTTATGTTTGCACTTAATTTCAAAAACTTGTGCAACTTGATTCTTAAAATGTTATTAAAGTAAATTTGCAGGACTTTAATGCAAAATATTTCTTTTTTCTTAAGAAAGTTAACTCTTTTTTTCTCACTTCTTTTGATTCGACTACACTCTCTTTCAACTTCTTTTTCAATTTCTTTTCACCCTTTCTTTTTTAATCCATATCACCTTCCCTTTTGTCATTTACCCCTTTTTTCCTTCAATCCTTTTACTCCTTTCATTCGGCCCACTCATATTTTTTTCTCTTTTTTTTCATTTCAACTCTCAAAGGTAAAGGAGAACGTTAAGTGAGAAATTTCAAAATACCACACGCACAAAAAAAAACTGAAAGTGAACTTCACTAAATGAAAAAATGTCATCGATAAAGAAAAAAAAACTTGCCAGACATTTACCGTGAAAAATTAATTCGAGAGCGAAAATTAAAGTCAAATTAATTGAAAAAACTTGAGTGATCTTTCAAGGATAATGAACTTGAAGTGTACTCACTTTTGTCGATCAGTCATATTGAAGCCATCTAGTTCTGGTACGCGACACCAATGTTCTTCAGGTAACAGAGTTATAAAAAATTGAGCAAAGTATAGGAAAGCATATACAAAAGTGAAGGGCAGTAGAATGACAAATAAAATTAGTTGATAACGACTAGCTTCCCCAACGTACGGCAAAATGTCGTCGAAATTTTCAATTTTTGCCCTAGTTTCCCCATTTTCGCTGGGCTTTTTGCAATCATCCGTAACCGCTGTCATTTTTGTTTCTAAAAAATAAAATTAACATTAAATTTGTGCAAAAAAGTTTTTTATATAATAATAATTGCAAAAAATTATAATAAATCAAAGCATTTCTTTGTTCGTAATTAGAGATTTTTTGATCGTAATTGAATAATGGAAGCGAACAATTTCTTTTTCATTATCTTCGTACACTTCCTTTGAAATGTTTTTATAAAATTATTGAATTATGTAATCGAGACTGTGATAAATTCTTATATATTATTGTGAATATTAAATAGTATTCTGATCAGTGTTAATTGTGTAATTATCAATTACAAAAAAACTAAACATTTGAATAAAAAATTTATGTAAATTTGCGAGTTTGAAAACACATGTTTTATATTTTATTTAAGGCAAACTTAATTTTGATGTGTATAGTAAAAATTTACATTTTACTGGGCTTGTTAAATTAAAAGAAAGATTCTGGTTTGGGGATTCTCTTTGTATTGATGTTGTCTAAGAGTAACCTAAGATTGACGTAACATTTGACAAAACTGTAATGTAATTGCAAAAAAAGTGCAATGTTGATATAAGAGATCTGTTTCCAATTACGTAACTCATTGAACCGAATCTTATTTTGTTATGATAATACTACTCAGCTTCAGCACATGATTTGAATCAGGATTCAATTCACTTTGTGTAACACAATCACAAATAAATAAGAAATTTAAATTATACATATATATATATATATATATATATATATATATATAAATGGATA